>MOOZ01000586.1:481523-493324 GCA_002930495.1 Cecropterus lyciades | reverse complement strand
CACCCCGCCCGCGGACCCCGCCCCCCTCACCTCGCCGGACCCGCTTCGCCCCTCCACATCGAAACAGACGCCCGCTAAACCTGCACGCCTGTCCAGTGAGTATGACACGTAGATGTAGTTTAATATGTTAGTTGTAGGTGGTTTTGAATGCGGTTCCAGATAAAAAAATGGATTCGTTCGACTTTATAAATTGGCCTAAGATTACAGTTTTACGTGTACATTATGATTTACAAAGTGTAGCATTGAAAGATTTTTGTTTTAATTGGATATATCACATATACATCGAGTGCTTTAAAACCTAAAAAAATAACTACGAAATCAAGTGATTAACGATGTGATCTATTTAAAATTCGAAATTTAATGTTACCAAGCTTCGAAGCCATCTGTGTTGTTCTTAATTAATACGTGTATTAGTTACCGGTGTAACATCGCCTGCACCGTACTGACAGTGAATGGAGAATGCATGTTGTTTAACCCCCTTGTTATTACTCAGCCGTATTCTTGTGTTCCAATTGTTTTTATGTGTAGCATGTAAATGCTTTTGTTTATTTTGCTGCGATGCAATTTTGTTCTTTTTTTATGTTGCTTTGAAATATTTTTTCTGTTTTTCACCCAAATTCCCTGCCATACCCCGAAATGTCCGATTCCTGTCACGTTTATTTTTTTGATTTATTTACTAATTTGTTGTGTCACATTTCATATATTACATTAATTTTTATTTTACTGTATTTACATCACTATTTATTACTCTCTTTCTTACCCTGCCTTTTGACAAAAATACCATTAATACAACGAATATTCGATATGTATTTATCAATGATCAATCAATCAATCAATTCTGAATTCATTTTACTTCACCCTCACGAATATATTTGTCACTCTTCCACACCACCTATATTATATTCCATTTATTTTATAACTTCCACATATATCTCATCAAAATCCTTTTACGCACGGATTCTGTCACCGATAACATATATTATCCCACTTCCCGTATTCACAACCTTTTCCCCGCTTATCACCTTACACCCGTTCCCCGCAACCAAATCAGCGGGCGGAGCTAGTTCGTCGCCGGCGACGCCCTCAAGTTCCGGTAAGGTGAAGTCGCGATCCAGAAGCAAGTCGCCCTTCAGAAGCTTCCGTTGGCGTACAGCGAAGAAACTACTCACCGGGTCCCATCACAGCGACGATGAAGGTACCCCCCGCCACCCTAATGGATTGTCGTGGATGGAGACTTGGATCGTTTGGATTGGAATAGATTTAGAATTGGACAGTTAAAGTAGACGTAGTAAATATGGATTGATATCGAATAGTAAGCAATCATCATTTGATCTGAATTGTTCGAATAGGCATAGATTTAGAGTTGGATATTTAATGTAGATCTATGATTGATAAATGGATTGATTTCGAAAAGTAATCGAGTCGATTATTCAGAAATGAAATAATGATTAATTTCAGTTGTAATTTTCTCAAAATTAGTACGAAAACGTATGTATTACAGTATTTACTATATACTCGTTATTTACCATATACTATATACTAGTGTCTCATGAATTTTGACCTAATATCTCGTGTGGTACTTCGCATTTGGCCAGCGCGGTGGACTATTGCTTGAAACCCTCTCAATCTGAGAGAAGACCCGTGCCCATCAGTGGGAAAATAATGGGTTCACGGTATCTCGTGTGGTAAAGAATCACGCATAGTATCTCCTTCATTAATTTGTTGTAGCGATTTCTCACACTAGAAAGTCTTGTAACATTTAATATTGTCTAGTATATTCAGTCACAATAATAACCTTTTGTACAGTAGGTCAATAAATAATAAATATCTATCTAATATACATTCAGATAGAAGGAAGAGTACTTTCTTGTACTATCTCCACCCACGACGTCTCCGAGCTCCAGCAAAGTATGTACGTACGCGACGAATGCTTTGTGTGTGCTGTTGTGTTGTGAGCGCATGGATTGCCGATATATACTCTGTGTGTGTGTAATAAACATACTATATCTTGTAAGAAACTTTATGACGGAAGAACGGACGTATCAAACTATCTATTGTGATTTTATACAATACCGGAATTAAATTTATTTATGTAGTGTTTTTTTCTTTTATTTACTTTGTTTTCACGGTCCTTTCGAATGCTATATTAATATGGTGTATTTCCCAAACGTTTCTTTACGGTTAAAAATTTTATATCGATATAAAATAATCGATATTAATTTTAACTATTGCAAAATTATTAGATATATTACATTATTGTAGTATTCGAAACGAGACCGTGTTTCAAGCTGTTTTAGCTGTCACTTTTAGCAATAATTTAGCTCTCTTTCAGCTGTCAGTACCACGTTTGCACGTTGTATAACATACGTTTTATGACACAGAGGGCGCTAGTCCCGCCAGCGAGGACGAAGGCGTAGAGGGCACGCTCGTGCGTAAACACGAATGGGAATCCGCAGCGAAGCGCGCCTCCAACAGGTACTGTATTAAGTAATAATTATTGTTTAATGCTATGACTATATGCATATTTTAAGATAAATTTATTGTCACTTTGTTGGAGATTTTTAAAATAGCACATTCACACATCAAGTTTTCAGGCACGCACCACTGATTCTTTCTAAAATTATGCCCGTATTAAAAGTTAATTATCACTGAAACATCGTGAGGAAACCTACACACCTGAGAGTTCGTAAAAAAAGTTCTCAAATGTGTGTTAAATCTATCAATTCATGGTCGGCCAGCGCGGTGAACTATGGCCTGAAACTCTCAATCTGAATAGACCCGTGTCCAGCAGTGGCAGCAATAATGGGTTGACACTAATGCGATGTTCGTTTTCATCGAAACATTCATCTGCGTCAGAAGGAGGGTAATGTTTTCCGAGTGTATGTATGTATGTCAGTATGTCATTTTCTTCGTCACGCACTACAGCCCAAACGGTTTGACAGATCGTAACATATGGAATATCATCACGATCGTTTCGGTTTGCACCGTATAGTATAATTAAAAAAATGGCGCCTATAAAAGGGAATAGGAGGGGGGGAGGGGATTATGTCAATTTTGACGAAATCATCAAAACTTTGAAATTAGACTTATCTATTGTAAAAACAAAAACATCGTTTGAAACAGTCGGATTTTTGTTTCATTGTTACTAATAATGTTACTTATTCCGTGTTAAGTTACATTTTGCTAGTTAAATCTACCTTTCAGCCTTAGCGCATGAACACTACAAGCTTGCAACAAATATAATACTGTTGTCATTATATTCCAAAGATCCTGGGACAAGGTGTACGTGGTGGCTAAGGACGGTCGCATGTCGTTCTACAAGGACCAGAAGGCGTACAAGGCGTCGCCGGAGCAGTACTGGCGCGGGGAGACGCCGCTCGATCTCAACGGCGCCGTCGTCGAAGTGGCCGCCAATTACACTAAGAAGAAGCATGTGTTCCGTCTCAGGTATGCGGTTTATCTAGCTAATTTATCGGTCTTTACTTAATGGCAGGTGCTCTAAGGGATCCTATGGTTATCATATAGGAATTTATTTAATACGCGACTGTGATCGTGACTAATATGAAAATGTATTATTTGGCATTATATTATGCAATTAGGGATGTAAAGCTGCGTCTATAAAAATAATGGAAAAAATAAAATGAAATGCACTTTGTATTGACTTCACATATTTTAGTAGAAACACCGTGTGAAACATTGTGGTGAGGTATTTTTGTATTTTATTTTTGAATTTTGGAATTTTAATTGGTATATATTTTGTTGACTACTTTTTAGTTAACTTAAATATTGAATATGTTGACACGTAGCTTCAATATAATTCGTATCCTAATCATGGGTATCAGAATACACACAAAGAATGTACGAATATTCAAACAAATTAAAATTAGAATCACCGGCTGATTAAAAATCAGACTTAGAACAAATCAGACTTAAGACAGAATTAGCCTTATCAGTAGTGTCCGACCGATGTTTCGGAAGATTCTAGCAAGTGCCTGAATTGAACGAACTATAACCAATACACGATACTGCGATGGAGAAGCGAAAGGGTAACGGAAATCTCCATTATTGCATCTGTTGTGTTTGAAATTAACATTATTTGAATTGTTATTATTGTACAAAAGTAGCAAATAAATTTCAATCAGTTCTAGAAGTTCTGTATATCCAATCAACGTAGATTATATTCTACAAAAATAAAAATCGTTAAAATAAAATTAGCCAGTGTAGAACCGAATCTCTTATGGTTCACGAACCATCGGCTTATCAATACACCAACTCCCCGCAGACTGAGCAGCGGCGCGGAGTTCCTGCTGCAGGCGCACGACGAGGCGGACATGGGCACGTGGCTGGAGGCGCTGCGCGCGCGCGCCGCCGCGCCCGCGCCGCGCTCGCACACGCTGCCCGCGCACCACGCCGCCGAGCCCAAGCGGCGCTCATTCTTCACGCTCAAGAAGAAGTCAGTCAACACGCTCACCTACCTCTTCTCACCCTAGCATCCCATACACGCATGCCCGGACGCGACGCGGTACAGCACGCTCGTGTACCGCCGCCGCCGCATCCGCACGCCCGGACGCGACGCGGTACGACCGGTCTCGTACGCTGCGCGCTTCGCCTTCTCTTGTTTCTGTAGTGTTGTTCCTTCTATACGTTCGTTAGTACTTCAAGAGCACACGTAGTTCGTGCTTTTAGTAAAGTATTTTTTAATTTTAAAATAAACAGCTTTTTTTATTAATCATTTGCACTCGAGCAGCGCTACTGCGTCGTCCGTATTGTGAGGTCTTAAAACGAGCGACATTCCCTCGATCATATGGTCTTCTGTAACTTAATCTTCTTATTTAGGATATTCGATAAGATATTTTTTCGGAAGTACTTTTGTGGACGAGACTGGTGCTGGTTCCAGCTAGCGAAAAAGGCCTTAAATGTAAAGGATTTATATTAAAAAAAGCTTTATAGATTTAATTATTTCAAAATTAAAGTTTACCTATCAATCAGTGTTTCAGACATAGAACAGTTACCACATATTTTCTTTCTCATGTTCTCTATACATTTCTCATGATAACCATGTCTCATTCCCACTTATGTCACTTGCAAGATATAAAAAGGTAAATGTTTAAAGGGCCACAAGTAACTTAATAATTCATCTGAACATGGTGTATTAAATGAAATAATGATCATTTTAACAATTAATCTTTATTTTCAATTACTTAGCTCATATCACACCACACTTGTGTATGTTGTTGTTTGTGTCTGATTCAGCGTGTTTCATTATTAAATACTCTGATTTTTCCTTCAACATCACATGTCCCATTATGGTCGATAGTTTTCAATATACTTGTAACTAACCCTGGTTTCCAGCCAACTAATTCTTGTTGCATGCTTTTAAAAATTACAAATTTATTTAAAAGTAAACAGGACTCGACTGCGATTAATAATATATAGTATTTACGTTATTAATTTCTATTGACATTGATTCACCTTGTCTTTGTTTGAAGTAATAATTGAGAGATTAATGATTAATAAAATTAATTTTACCTTTCAACGATTAAAATTATTGATTGCAATCGTGTTTGATATTTTTCGAACTGTTTGTCTATTGATGTGATAGTTATAAAGTGCTGGTTGCCCTACAGCTAAGTGGATGGAGCGGCGAGCGCCGGGCGCCACGGCCGGCACTGTGGGCGGCCCGCCGGCAATATCGACGGCCCGGCGGCAATACGGGCGGCCCGGCCGGCAATACGGGTGGCACGGCCGGCAATATGCGCGGCCCGGCCGGCACGCATCCCGGACGCCGCACGTTTCTCACGACGCTTGCTGCCGTAAGCTTTGCTAATGAAGAAAACGTGGCTCCCGGCACCGACGACCCTCCGACCGGCGTCATTGTTATCATTTTGTTGCGTACAAAAACGTTATTTAAGACTGTTCGATATTTTGAGTGTTTGAATTGTTCGCCTTCGTCTGAAACTGTATTTATTGTTCGGTAGCGGCTACCGACGCCGAGTAGAGATATGATATATTTTTATCCGAGTATGTACGATCCCACCCCCTCGAGCGTAGGTGTTGTACTGTCGAAAGAATTTTGACTATAAATTAAATGCATAATTATAATTATTACTATTGAAATTTTAAATGCGACGCTATTTATGAATAAACGACTTTTAGTATTTAAATTCAGATGAGAAATATATATATATATACATATATATTATTATTTATTTATATTATATATACGTATTATCTTATGATAACAGATATAGTGTAATGTATATTCCTCTGGGCTAGAAATGTATGTCGTTCAATTATTGAAAATAATTCCGATCTAAATGTTTTATTGAATTATCAATTGACCAATCAAATATCAATCGACGCGATTCGAATATCGATATCTAAAGTTAGTTAGGACGACGATCGGTGACCGCATTTACGATAGTTTGATTCCCCAGTGATTGTCGTTTTTATCGATTGACCGCTTCGCCACCGGAGCGATATGATAATGTTCATGAATACAACGTAAGCTACGTAATTGTATTAGAGTTAATTTCCATTTTGAAAGTGTCTTCTTTCGAACGCTTCGACGTCGCTGTCGGTCATCAGACGCCGCATTTAAATATAAATTAATATCAAAGTTTTCCCTTCTTAGATGTATCGTAATTATAATAATGATAGAGCGAGTCGGCCGCCTCGCCGCGGCAAGCGCGTCGGAGCGTCGTCTATAGTTATCGAAGTGTAAGTATGCTTTATCGCCTTATAAGTGCTTCTACAAAGTAATGTGACTTATTTAAAATATTATTTAATTATTACTTTTACTGCCAACATTTCACAAATCGTTTATTATGAACGCCTACGTACGTCTACGTATATTTAAATTTCACCGTCATAATATGTTACGATCACACATTTTTAGTTCTGTTTACGTCTTATGATATTGTATAGAGTGCGCGTGTGTGTGTGTGCGTGCGTGACGTAGTATCGCCTGCACCTACATTGTTCCACACTATCGCATGTAACCTATGTTTAAATATTTTATTTTAAAATTTTACTTTTTGAGGAAAGTATAATAAATGATGTTTTCAAATAATTGTTGTTTTATCATTGAACCTCATCTACCCTGACTTCCTATAACCATCCTTTCCATAAGTTTATATGGAGTCTATCATATATGGAGTCATCATACAAAATAAAAATACTAGTGATGACTAATTTCGTGATATTATAGTGCCACTAATACGGATGGTATTTTTGGTTCGACTTCAGGTGCACAACCGCCACATCTATTTCTGCCTAATGATAAGAGTGTTTTGCACTGCTGTGTTCTGGTATGAAGGGTTTAATAAGGGGACATACTTATCCGAGGCATTCCAACCTATTCCTCAGGGGTAGCAACGCATCTGTGCCTAACCTCAGGTAAGACTGATTTTAACTGGGGTTGATAACGGCTGTGCCATCTTACCACATCTTACCACGTACCATCAGGTGGACTGTAAGCTCGATGGCTACTTCCATATTAAAAAAGGAAGTAAATATGCGTATTTTTAACAGACTTCTTTTAAAAATTAACCCTTTAACCGCCCGTCTCTCGATCACTTGTGCCCCCAGCGCCCCACTTAGTGAATCGAAAAATAAACACCTTCACCAAAGAGGGATGTGCAACACTTAACTTTTTCTAGGTCGATAGTTACAATTATTTTTATTTTGTATTTTTGTCTGTTTTTTCTTTGTATGTGTCATAGTTTTAAGGAAATAAATTATTTTCTTTCTTTCTTTCTTTCTTTCTTTCTTTCTTTCTTTCTTTCTTTCTTTCTTTCTTTCTTTCTTTCTATATTTCGTTCATCGATATCGTAATAATGATATTTACAGAGTAATTAACTAACATGCAGGTAAATACGACATAAGGGTATGTGTATGGTAAAATTATAAAATATTTTAAGGCGGGTAATCTAGTATAACAAGAAAATTTTAAACATTTGAACGATTTATTACTTAGTATTTCAGCTATTGTCAACTACTTTGCGCACAATTCAATCAATCTAAACAAACTTCGCCATTCTTTTAATTTTAAATTTTCAATAAAAAGTAATAAGTTAATACGTAAATTCATCTTTATGCCAGCAACGACAATAGGTAACAACAAACATGCAAATAAAAAAAATCTTATAAGTCTTTAGTTAAGTTTCAGTTATAATACATTTCAATTCCAATATTTATCCATACTTGAATATAAAACTACGTGTATAAGCACGACACTGATGGAAAATTCTAGATTCTATTCAAAATAGATAATTGTATTTTGTTTTATATTGATATTTGTATCGACAAATCTTGGTATATGCCCCATCCCTCATGTCGCATTTTGGTGACATGGACGTTGCACATCAATGCAATGTTTTAAAAATTATGCTCGTAATTCATCTAACTTTGGATATTAGCTTTAGGATTTCTAATTTAAAAACTAGTGTTTTAAACTGTTTACGATTGCTTAATTTACTAATTACCTATATAAAAATCTTTTCAATATATAACAGCGTATTTAAACAAAAAAAAGCAAATTAAAAGACCTGTGGTATTTGGTCGCGTAGGTATATGTGAATGGCGGAATGGACCTGAAAATGTTTGTCCCATAAATGCGACATAAGCGGTTAAAGGGTTAAAGAACTTCAATTTCAAATAATAACAAGGGGATTTATATGATATCGTGTATAGTCATCATAAGAGCAACTCCCACTTTTTTGATAAAACTGTCGAATTGAAACAGATGGTAAAAATGCGATCTCCTTAACTACATTTATCGTTCTATATCAAGATATGACAACGTACACGTCGATATTTGCTCTCAATATTATCAAAATTCTCGAAACCTTTATCTATGCATTCTCACACTAGCATTCCTAACGCTATCATTATTAACATTAGAAAAATAATAAAGGTTAAATATTTTTGTAAATTTTCTAAACGTCTAATTTTAGAATGTTGGCCAATGTTGTGATTATTTCGTTACTTACTTCTTATGTATTGACTTGTAATGATGAAGATTGCACTGTTGGAACCAGCTCAAGGATAGCAGGAGGTGGCATAGTGGAACGGAGTTCTAGGCCTTTTCAGGTAAGCTGACGAGCATACCTGAATTTATATGAAATGGTTTATTCTGTTTAAAACCACATTAAAAAGACTCATCGTACATTATTTGTAACCTAAGATTGAAGTATTTAGGAATAAAATGTGTATCTGCCAATATCTTTTTATTCTTCTATCTCGCTCTGTTGCAATTTAAAAATAGCTGTTAATTCTTAATTCTATTTATTTAATTAAGGTAGTAGACATTTTCCCAATTTTTATCACAGATAAAACGGAATATTTGTCATTTTCAAATACACATTAACATTTCATTAAAAACATTTCACGAGGGCTATTATTTCCAATTTTCTACATGAAATTACTTAAGGACTGTGAACTATTTCCCATTAGAAAAATTCGAATTCAAATGTTAATAAAAAGGCTAATAAACTAAATTAATTTAATGAAGGACCCGTTCGGAAGAATTATTGAAGGTATACAGTTTTATTGACATTGTCGATTTCACTAAACTTTATAGACTGTAATCAAATGTTTGAAAATATAAAAAAAATATTTCAGATTATAGAGACCATGAATTGTCTAAATGGATCATTAACTACCATCTTATGTATTGTTACTTGTATGTATTTAATATATTACAGCACATAGTACCTACTTAATTGTATTACTTATTATAAATACTAGAGAACGTACCTTCTCGTTTTCTTAATGGTTATGTATGAATAACTCATGTAGGAAATACAAACGCCATAAAAACCTTTGCTGTACTCGTTGTAGTTGTACTGCTTTAGAATTATTTGACACATTGGTACATAGATGTTATGATTGGAATATGAAGTTAAAAGTGTATAGTTTGTTTTATATTAGGTACTTTATACAGGTCATAGCCATCTATAGCTATATACAAATGTAGGTATTATTAGCTATCGATCATGACAAAAGTATTTTAATTTTAGTCTTATTATGACGTAATTAGATTCTTAGGCAGGTAGCTACGTAAAAGCGTAAGATTTAAGATAAAGGTAGGTAATTTACTAGTCATAAATCTGTAGGTAAAAACAATATCTATATAATTCGATTATCGCTTACTTTAGAATGAAGTCACAAATAGAACAAATAACAAACATCGAACCTATACTTATGGAGGTATATGCGGTGCAAGGCGACTCTGTGATCGATAATCAAGCACATACATAGGTACATATATACACAATAAAGCGCATATAGATATTGCGCCCCGGTATTGAAGCATAACTTCTAGGCTTTTTTATGTTCCTTCGTTGAGGTAACGTTTTTTAGTAACTACTCAGTACAAGATTCATTGTATGCTGTTGTTGTATCGTTTCATATATAAAAATATTTAGCGTAATAATACAGATTCACCTTTAATGTCAGCATTAATGTAAAGGAAATTAATGTGACAGGTAACGTAATTGAAGTCGATGTCGATAAATGTTTTATTTCGCAACCAGGTAGCTTTGTACCTACGAGTTGGCACGACAGGCGAGTTGGGGTTTTGTGGTGGCTCCCTAATCCATCCGCAGTGGGTGCTCACAGCTGCCCATTGTTGCTTCCACGATGATCAAAAAGTTGATCACATACAGGTAAATATGATTAGATGGATGGCTGAATATGTCTACTGATACTACGTATTTACACTTTTGGGTAATTAATAAAAAATATTATGAGCAATAATAGCCTAATGGTTGAAACTCGCCTTCTCAATCGAGGGTCCGAGGTTCGAATTCCAGGCACACCACACAGATTTTTCAAAATTGATGTGCGTATTAGAAATTAATTACCACTGCTTTACGGTGAAGGAAAACATCGTGAGCAAACCCGCATATTTGAGAGTTTTCTTAAAGAAAAAGAGTTCTCAAAGGTGTGTGAAGTCTACCAATTTGCACTTGGCCAGCGCGCTAATCTTATTCATTCTGAGAAAAGACGGCAAGGGTCTTTGGGACATTGGGTCATTGGGACAATAATGGGTCAACGATGAATAAAAATTATAACAGTTTCTGTAAATATTCAATCAACATACGTAGCATGCTGGTGCCAGTGTCACAGTCATAACAAGGCGAATACATCAGTACGTAGGCCTAGAAATGTTGTCAAAAAATCATGCCGATGTTTTCCTTAACTAAAATCGAACCCGAAATTGTACCATTTAAAATGAAAGGTATAAGCAATATCACTGGGCCTGCTACATCGCTCAAACGTCCGTTAACCAATGGGGAAGAAAAGTCATGGGATGGCGACCACGTTTAAGCAAAAAGAGAATAGTTCGCGCTCGGGCAGATGGTTCGATGACCTGAAAAAGACAGCGAGGAACCGCTGGAAAGCACTGAACCGACTAGAGAGGCGCTAATTAGGGGAGGCCTATGTCTTTTAGTAGGCCTCAAAAGGCTGATGGATTAACACGTTAGTTTTATATTTGAAAATACTTCATGCATTAAGAATATTCTACACAATAAGGCAATATGTGGGGCACACTCGCTCTACGACCGGTACGAGAACGGACGACGCATCGTGAACGTGGAGGAGGTCGTAGTACACCCCGACTGGGACCCAGAGACGTTCTCCAACGACCTCGCGCTGCTGAGACTCGCAAACACCTTGCAGTTGACTGGTATGAAACAATTATAAATATTATGGTTTAAAGCAGGGATGTATGGATTAGAAATTTGGGATATGGATACGGAAACAAATATACCGGTATAATACCGGTATCCTAT
>MOOZ01000586.1:464507-480629 GCA_002930495.1 Cecropterus lyciades | reverse complement strand
ATATCCATAGTCGTTCGCAATGAGTTAAACATTGAAATTGAGTAAAAATTTTAGTTTAGTCATGTAATTTTATCTTGTAGGTATATTTGAATGTTAAGTACCCCAAAATGCCCCCTCTCTCCTATATAATATTTTTAAGAAATTTTAAACATTAAATACAAATAGGTAACAATTTGGTTTTATTTCTATATTATCATTTGCTATATAATAAATAATCAGTAATTTCAGTTATTATTATAGCTACCTAATCAATTTTAAGTGTTATTTACTAATTGTAAACATGTCTCGAAACGTGTCCGACATTAACCGATTTGTTTATATCGGATACGGTTACGGTTAACGATATTTTTTATTTCGGATACCCGAGTGTTGGTTACGGTTATGGAGTTCCATAACATCCCTGGTTTAAAGTAAAGACCAATGGTACATTGATTCGCCGAAGGTATGTTTTCAAAGAAGGAGTAAGGAATCCTCCTTACTCCTTCTTTGGAAGCTGTATTTTAACTGTAATAGGGGTGAGGGGGGTTAAAACGTTCTTTTTTGGAACTTCTGCCCGCCCATTAAAGCAATGATATCCGAGTGTTAATGAATTTCTTCGAACGAGGGTTCAGATTTGGTATTTTCTCAGTTCTGATAATATTACAAGCAACAGCAAATTCTCTTATACCATTAATAGAATTATTAAAGAGATAATTATCTTTAAAAATCTCGATATACCTATATCATAAATTTATTTTTTTCAGATACGATAAACGTAATCCGTCTCCCGTACCTAAGCACAGTTGCACATAACTTCGCCGGTTTGGGGGCCATAGCATCTGGTTGGGGCATAGCAGCACCAGGTACATACTCACCTACGTAGTTAAATACGTATTGCCTATTTTAATATATCTTCAAATCCGACTTTCAGTCACCGTTAATTTTGTCTTGCGCATTTACCATATGGAAACCATACAGTTTGGGAAAAACAGGAAAACAACATACCCGCTTCTAGTATTTTTTTAATATTTTAGAACTCTTTATGATTATAAGTTACAACGCTCAGACTTGAAAGTATTTCTAATATGAGACGTTTCAAATATGTCCTTATAAGTTACAATGCTCAGACTTGAAGGTATTTCTAATATGAGACGTTAGAAATATGTCCTTAAGGGCCAATGCTTTTCATCAAGATAAAAGGTGTCATGCAAATTTATATTGTAAGTATTTATCATTGACATTGTTGCGTGTCAGAATTTACTAAACATTAGATTAGCTACATGATTGTTAATTGCTTTTGTAAAATCTCTACTACCTTCTAGCTGAAATAGGCTACAGATCTGTCGAAGAATTAAAAGAGCCTTAAAAATACTTACACGAGTTCTTACAACGCCAGGAATACATACACGTAATTAAATGAAATGAATTTAAGTTTTTTTATCCTTTTTTATACTTACTACACTTACATGTGACTAAAAACGAGGTTGGTTTAGGAAGATAAGGTAGATTTTGCCCAACATTGCTATTCCTGGCAGGGCCGGATTAGGGATCTGGTAGCCTCGGGACAACGTAGGAGTGGACTCTCAAATTATTTATCAAAAAATAGTACCTATATTTGTTTTCAGTCCATGGCGACAAAAAATCAATGGAAACGTACGTAAGTAGTTACTAGCGTGTACTTGTCAGAATTGTAAAGATTTTTTCCGAAGTCTCTATTTTGTCCCCATATTCCTTTATCTGAACCTGATTCCACGTTGCAAATAAATGAGTCATAGGGTGTACCAATTTCTATTAAGTATTATCCCTAACCAACCTCGTCTTTCCAGGTATAAACTTTGTTTCACCAACTCTGCGTGAAATGGTGATGACTGTGATGGTAGACCCACTCTGCAACTCCTCGTATTTTAATCAGCTGCCTGAAAATATGATTTGCGGATTCAGTATGACGTCTGGAACCTGTAAAGTAAGTAAAATTGACTTTGATTTCTTCGAACTAAGTGTGTATTATCAGGTATATAACAGTTATTTATAAAAGTTACAAGAAACAAAACAATGACTTTTACTTAAATATTACATTAAAAAATAAAAAAAACCTTTACATGTCTCTTAAACTATTTTTTTTTCACGGGATATTTAGCGTTTTTTTGCGTTCCGTTTGATTCCCGATAAATGAGAAATAATATTCGGGTTCTTACTCTTTCGTCCTCATCTTCAACCCATTTCCGTCCTCAGTTTCAGTCCTCATTTTCAACCCATTTGTTGGAGTATGTTGAGATGAAAATAGTTACCCTCGGATGATTCAAGGTCATCAAAACTGTCTTCGGGCACTTCAATTTTGCTTTTCGAATCATGGGAACTATCTACAGATGTTTCGTTTTAAACTTCGCCTTGCGAGGCAGAACCAGCAACATCTTGCTCGTCATTGGACACCTCTTCAAGCAATTGCAGTATCTGTCCATCGTAAGCCATTTCAAAAATAGACAATCTAAAAAAAAGAAAAATCTATTAATTTGAACTCAAAAATAAATAAAGTGAATTCGCACTATAGCAATACACAGATAAACAAGAAAGGCAAAAAACATACATATTAACTAAGTAAAAACACAAAAATGTAAACATATCTCCGCCAAAATATGTTAAGTGGTCGCATGGGATCAGCACTCAAGAGAATATCGACACATGCGCATGCGACGATGTTTTGATCACGGTTAATTTGGGTATTAAGAGTGCGAGCGCGGTCAAACCACTCCAAGACGTTTTTTTCAATTTGAAAAAGCGGTGACCCCATGCGCCTATTTAAAGGTTAAAGGTGGTAGAATTGTTGGTGGTTCGATTCCAAATGTACCAACCTACCACCACCACACGACACCTATTTCTGCTTAATAACAGCAGTGCTATGCGTTGTTGTGATCTGGTTACAAGGGTGTAGTGAGGGAGACTTACTTATCCGAGGCGCTCCAACTTAGTTCCCAGGGGTAGCAAATTGTTTGATTATTACGGTTACCTTTCAAATTAATAAACTTTAAGCGTCAATTTGTAATGTAAAAACAGCTTTTCAAAGTATATACTATCGTTAATAGCTCATGAAAGTACAATATACGTTACTTAAGTCAAAAAAATAGACCATCTTTAAAAGTTTTGCCTGCCTGTATAACTATGTGTTTGTTTGTTCCAAACAATCACCGAGAAAATTAAATTCCTCGATATATTGAGGATGTAAAAATAAAGTCCAGTTACTTTTTTCTTCTTAATTTTTAAATTCTCTCACTAGCTAGTCTCTAAGCTAGTCACTATTGTAAGCTCTGATAATTCGTCAAAAATCAATTGAACTAAGTGCGACTCCATACTTGATTACCTACCACGATATCTAAATCAACGGACAACTTGTGCAAGGCTCTCTTTTATTTAATTTTACTTTTTTGGATTAAGGCTATCCTTAAAATATTAATAAAAAATAGTCATATGGCCCACGTACTTACGGTTTTTTTATATACTAAAAAAATATTTTACAGTTTCTACTTATGAAAACACAACAGTCAGTTTTTACGTGTTTTTTTTGTGAAATGATTTTGTAATTTTAATATTACAATAAAAATTAATTTTGATTTTATTATATGATTGCTGGTATAGAAATCATTTGATTATCGAGAACGAGAATGGGGTTTTAATGAACCAGAAAGATCTAAACTTACCGACTTAAATATTTTTCTCAACTTATAAGTAGAAAATAAAATGTACGGCAATTTATGGATATATTTAAGATTAATTATTGTCATTACATTATTGTAAATGTACACTTTCGCCCACAACTAGGCACTGACTGGCTATGTATAATTGCTAAATGGTAATCAATAATTATAAGTGTTACCTATCACTTCTAGGGTTGATTGATGACATATAATGATAATTGTATTAAAGGCCCCTATAGATGGGCATTAATTATATCTATATTGTTTTTAACTCCTAGTTTCATATATCCAGCCTGAATGAATATTTAGTACTTACTAGGGTGTGCGAATATTGTTCGAATCGAATCGTAATTCATAAATATAGGAATAATAATTCGATATTTTGAATAATTCTAACAATTCGTGAATTATTGGATTTTCTATTGTTTCTAATTAAAATTTCATTGGTCAACCTATGGAATTCTCGTTCACTGGTTGAATCAGTGAATAGAATATCTACGCACATGCTCGTGAGCATATTCAATGGTTACATCAATGTAATTTCACTAATTCATTTTAAAATAGAAAATTGCGAATAATTCGCGAGTAATTCCAAAAAATCTAATTATTCGAAATTTTCACACACTCAACACCACCAGCAAATATTTACACCAAATAAAACAGAAGACTGAGAAGACCTATTTGAAGTAAAGAAATTTGCCGGTTATATAAAACCACACACTGATGATTTAAGGCCAGGAATTGGCACTGTGGTAGTTTCATAGCCACAGTCAAACTACAAAAAGATTTTCCAGTTTTAAAATAAAATAATCAATTAATTCTTATTTTTTTAAACTTCATAGCCCTTAATGTTAATAGTGAGACGGTTTTGACCGTGGATGTCATTTACGTTCACGTTAGTGTAATCGTTTGCAAATAAAAACACTATGATTTGTGTGTGTTATCTGAGTAGGTATAATTTTATCTTAATAAGAGACATAATTTACTGATATGTAATTCTTGTATTAGTCGATTCACTTAAAAGCATTTTGTTGCTACAATGAATAAACGTGGAAAGTAACCAACTATCGTTATTTGCAATTATCATGCTCGGTGCATTGTGTTATTGTGCGCTGTATCACGTCTATAATCAAAGATAATTAATATGATTATGTTTAGGTACCCATCAAATGGGGATGTGACTTATTGTTAATTTCTTTTTTTTTTAATCTTATAATTTTTAATAGAGTTTTGAATGAAGAATGGTTATGAATATGTATTTAATCCGTATTCAATAGCAAAATTATCCCTAAATCTGTCTATTTTTAGCCTAACGGGTATGTAACTTTAAACTAGGAACCAAAACAAAATATAACAATGCAAACGTTCTGTGTTATAGTCAAATTTTCCAATGTCAATAACATCAATAGTCTCGATACATTATAAAATAGAAATATTGGATATGCGACATACTTAACATATCCAATATTTATACCATGCTATCATCTCAAACATTTGTGCCACATATGTGATAAACGGCATGCCCATTACTAGTTATGTATCACACGAAGAGTAACCTTGTACATTCTGAAATATTTTCAGGGCGATAATGGCGGACCGCTAACGATTTTCTTTAGCAACTCTGAAGAAACTATTTTGGTAAGGCCTACACATTGTTACACTTAAATGCTTCATGTACTAAATGTATGCACAGTAACTTATAAAGAAGTATTAAGGGACTACAGTGCCACAAAAGGAATAATCCTTAAAAAGGAATGATTAAATGAAAAGTTGTTTGTGGAAAATAAAATAAAAAGTAGCAGTGCATACTAGTAGTACTTATGATTTGTGTGTAGTAGTCACATAGTTTATTTTTGTCACACGAAAATTAGTCATTTGCTTTACTGTGAATTCTGCGAAATGCTACAAAAATCTCTTGGTTTTTTTACATTTTTTACTATAAATGAAGGAGTTTAAAAAATGAGCTAACCCAACTTATCCATTTTGAGGCTATGTAACATCACACAAGGTCGTGTTGTTCATTTTACATAAGTGGTGAAAGTAGGAATATCAAAACTTTGCATTTACTCTCGTGTGTTCAATGATATGAATAACATATAGTCGAGAAGATTTGAGTCGCAGTACCGCCAAATAGAGGTCCTATAACGTAACATCAACCCTATAGAATAACTGCCTACACAGAAAAAAGTTACAATGAGATGAGAAAATCAATTAATTAAAATTAATCCTTTGTTGTGTACAGGTTGGGGTAACAACATTTATCAACAACAGTGGGTGCAACGACAACACTCCCTCAGTTTTCACAAGAGTTCAACGACATTTGCAGTGGATTAGTTCCGTTACGGGAATCGAACTAGAATAAATCTATTTTAAGTTTTTATATTCAGTCGCTGAGTATTGTGGTTTGATGTGTATGTTTTAATAATTAAATTTTGTTTTATTTAATAAAAATGTTAATTAAGTGACTAAAGTTATTTGTTATATTTTAAATTAAAATAACGCGTACTTTAAGATATTTTTTATATCATCATCATCATCATCATCATATATATAATCAATCAAACAAAATACCCATATTGTATTAATAAAAGTGTCGGAATGTTCTCCTGTGTAACATAAATTAAACGGAATTGGTTGGAAAAAGCACATTTTAATTTCTTCCGGAATTATGCACACTTATCAAACAATTCCTTGTTTTTCTTTAATTTCGTAGAAAAGATCAATCTTTCAATAGATTAAATCTTATCTCATAATCGAATGCGGTACGGTTTAATAGATATCTCTAAAACAAAAGCTTGTAATCCTTAAAATCAATACTTATCGTAAGTGCCAAAATTATCTATTTCAATCAAAGGATGTTTTTTTTGTATTGCTGATAATTAATTGATAAATGGTATATAAATAAGTGCAAAATGTCTTTGGGATATTGTTGGTGGACTCGCCTGTAAAATGAAGTTCGCTTTGGCTGTTTTGTCGCTCGTGGTTCTCGCCTCCGCTGTTGATGTGGAGGTGGGATACCACAGAAGGACGGGTATTCCGCTGGCAATGAAAATCAAGGCGGCTGAAGACGCCATTGCCAGTAGAAATGCCGATTCAAGAATCGCCGGCGGTGTACAATCTGAAGCCAATGCGCATCCTTACCTGGTAAGATAATTGATTAACCCGTGTTTATTAGCGTGAGTTTTGAGTGACACGAATTCACAGGCTAAAGACTTACTGATCGTCTAAATCCATTGGTCATAAGAAAACGAAAAATATCGTTTTACTTTTTGGTCTGACCATGTATCGAATAAGTGGCAGTCTCCATGGGGGACTATGAAGACTGCCGAGAGTCACTTATTAGTTGCTGATTGTTGGATAATTGCTGCCAAGTTTCCAATCCTATTTTGTTTTTTAAATTGAATTGAACTTAGACCACAGACGCTGTGGATATAGACATATTTAGCTTAATCATCAAGAGTAGCAATGCATTGCTATTGTCTCGTAGTTTTATGCGTCGATTGATTTAACAGTGAAGGACTAATCGCGTGGAAACCTACATTCACAAGAGTTCAGTAAAAAATCTGAAATTAATGTGAGGTCTATCTATCTGCACGTAATCAGCGTGGTGGACAAAATCATATAAAAATACACAGCCCAAATTTTCGTCCTAGGTGGTGCGACTTACGCGTATATTTATAATGCAATTGGTAGATAACACAAAGTCTAAGCAATAAATAACATATCTCTCGTGCATCAAGCCTACACCTGATTTTCTAACGGTCAATTCATGCTCAGGAAAGGGACAGCAAAGGGGCAAAGGGCCGACTACGATAATGATTTATTACTTTTTCTTTTTTGTCATCTAGGCCGGAATACTCGTTACTCTAGAGAGCACTATGTTCCCGTCAGTGTGCGGTGGTGTGTTGATATCCAGCGAAAAAGTACTGACTGCAGCGATCTGCGCGGACGACGGTGTTGACCAAGCAATCCGCTTCGTTGTCGTACTCGGCTCCAACATGCTCTTCACTGGCGGCCAACGTATCGAGACCACTGATGTTGTCGCCCACCCCGACTGGAATCCTCTTAGCTTGGAAAACAACGTCGCTGTAATTGCTCTGAGAAACCGTCTCACTCTCACAGGTGATAGAATATTAATCCTGTACCTAGAGTGCCCAAGTTGTAAAAATTATGGAGTAAAAATATTTCATGTTAAAAATTTTTGTTGGCACATTTTTGTAAAGACATTTCACTCTTCTTTAAAAACAATTTATCTATACAGGATAGTTATCTATCTATATATCAAATTATAGCATGTAACCGGGAAAATGTCGAATATCGTAATACAAAGCTGATTTTTCACTTTTTATTTTCATATAGGTACTGGATATAACTATAGGATTAATATAGGTCAATTATATACTGACTTAGTAAAACTGTCCGCAGCTGACTTTAATTAAGCTAATAATAACTCATGAAGAATTTTTGAAAATGTATAATTTATGACAATCTTAATAATTTGCATAAAAATTTCAGATAACATTCAACCCATTGCTCTTCCCGTGAATAATTTGGAAGATGACTTCGCTGGAGAACAGGCAATCACTGCTGGATACGGCCAGACTACCGATAGTGAGTAAACAAAAACGTATCTGACGGTGGTAGGAATACTCTCATAATTATTTCTTTAGCAGCAGATCTCGCAGAGGCGTAGCATGAGAATCCTTTGTGGTTTAACCGTTTGTGGTTCAACTTTGCCGCACGTTGCCGCACTTCCAAATAACAGCAGTGTTAAGCTTTACGATGCGTTAAATTGAAGGGTGTGGTACGGGAATCGTACTTAATCGAAATGTTCCAACTTAGTCCTCGGGGGTAGCAATGCATCTGGGGTCAACATTAGGTAAGAAAAAAAAAAATCACGCTTTCTCCACTCATAGCCCCATACTAGGATTTTCTCCTGTGTCGTGGGTGCCATGGACACACAAAGACGAAAACATAAACACCCAGACCCAGAACAGAAACCTAAACTCATCATTCAGATTTCTGTCTGACCGGGGATCGAACCCGGGACCCACTGCGTGTCAGACCGGTATGGTGACCGCTCCGCCACGCGGGTTGTCAAAGAAGACTAATCTTATCTGGGGTTGTTTATAAATGACCATGGGCCGTGTGCTACTTACTTACATCAGAATGACTGCATGCTCGTTGGTTTCTTCTATGTTACAAAAAATGTTCGCGATGGTGACCACGTAATATCAGATGGACTGCGTGATCGTTTGCCACTACTATATTACAAAAAGTTCGCGACTACATGCTTCATTCCTGCTATGCTTCTGTATCAGTGATATAATATCACAAAATATGTTCGCGGTGGTAGTCACTTACCATCAGATGGACTGCATGCTCGTTTACGACTATTTACAGCCCAAGAGGGAGTGTCGGTGGTCACAGTGGTCAACGAGGTAGAAGTGACGGTGATCACTACCGCGGCATGCCAGGAGGTCTACGGATGGTGGGCGCGTGACACCAACATCTGCACGAGCGGTACAGATGGCGTCGGTATCTGCGCTGGTGATATGGGTGCTCCACTCGTCGCCGTTGTCGATGACGAGACAGTCTTGGTAACCGTCTTTATAGTTTATTTCTTATTACAAAATATTATGAGTACTTATATACGCACGGGAGAAGTTATACATGTTTTTATTTTTTTCTTTTTTTAAAAACGCTTTCTACACTCATAGCCTCACAGTAGGATTTTCTGCTATGTCTTGGATGCCATGGACACACAAAGACGAATACACAAACACCCAGACCCAGAACAGAAATCCAAACTCTTCATTCAGATTTCTGTCTGGCCGGGGATCGAACCCGGGACCCACTGCGTGTCAGACCGGTATGGTGACCGCTCCGCCACGCGGGTCGTCAAGTATACATACATAGTTTGTTGTTGTAACAATACAAATATAACTCCAATTTCACAATTTTACGGCTCATTTTCATGCGAGGCGAGCAATTTACTTCACGGGTCGCACGCATCTGTAATTGACTCCAGATAGAACCCGTGTTCTATATGAAGTTGCTTACAGATGTCCATGGACAGCGGCACTTATCATCAGATGGACTGCATGCTTGCATTGTTTGCTACTTCAATCTCATATATATATATATATATATAAAAGTCCCGCGTGTCAGTCAGTTTGTAAAAAGCGCTAAAATAACTGGCAATATTATATATTACACAGTCCGCTATGTGAGTCTCACTTCTTTGTGAACTTCCTTCGATAGTAGATGGACTTTAATACAGATATTTGGTATGTATTTGAGATCTCGATTTCTAATTCTCATATTTTTCCCTAAACGCGCAAAAACTTCAAAAAACACTGGTGTTATGAGTTTCTGTGGTCTGGTTAAATAAAGGTGGTAGAGATACTGATTCCAGACATTCTCACACATTCATCAGTTGTAGCTCTCTCTCTTTCTCCGTTGTAGGTATCTTTGATAGACTCTCAGTATTTACTTAATGTGTACTTAAGTGGAATGTGTAATTTTTATTTGGAGTTGTTCACTAAAGCCTATGAGCGGCGCTGACTACTTAACTTCTAGTCCTAGAAGACATGCCGTTTCCTACTTCAATTTAGTGAATAAGCAAGACTGTAAATATATTTTTTATTAAAAATGTTTAAATTGCTAATCACATGCATTGACGTCTCTTTTTAGATTGGTGTTGGTTCCTTCTACGCCGCCACAGGCTGCGAGACTGGCTTCCCATCCGCCTTCTCCAGGGTCACCAGTTACTACGATTTCATCTCCCAGTTCCTTCCTGCGTAATACTACCACACCCCTTAATTCCTTCTCGTTAATTTTGTCAAATAAAATCATCTCAAGTTCATAAACACATTCTAATTTCTAAGACATTTTGGTGATTCAATAAATAGAGTTCTGTTTTAATATCGTGTTGTTTTAGTTATTATTAATTGAATATAATATCTATTTTTATTACCTTTTAGGTAATACCTGAATGATATTGTAATCCAAAAATATATTATAATTTTTACGCAAGTGAATAAATAATGTACTTAAATAAGTAGTTCATAGGTATAAATCATACCTAATATGTAGTGATGCAAAAAAATTAAATACATTGAGGAAAGCTGTACTGGAATATTTCAAACCACATAGTAATATATCGTGGAAACTTATAATTTATAAAAGAGTATCTACCTACCTACCTGAAATATATTTTATCGAATAATATTTGACTATCAAAATATAATAAGTACCTATACGTAAATAAGTATTATAAGATAACCGAAATATTATTTATCAGATATATCGTAAAGCTGAGGTTTATTTTATCTACATATAATTGATATATAGGATTAAATCTGTGCCCTGACAATTATTATCGACCATTTTAGATTACTTTTACGCGATAAAAGGTATATAAATAAAGGTTAAATGATTTTCAAGCACTTTTCGAAGATGCATTTTGTTCTGCTAGCTGGATTATCACTGCTGGTGTCTGTCTCTGCTCTGGTGGAGGTGGAAAGTTTGATAGGGTACCATGAGAGAGTTGGTATTCCCACGGCTACGAGGATCAAGGAAGCTGAAGACAAAATTCTGGCTGAGCAAAATTCGAGATTCAGAATTGTCGGCGGAAGCGTTGCCTATACCAACGCTCATCCCTATCTGGTAAGATCTAAAAATACCTATATATTCATTTTTATTAAAATGCACAAAAGTTATTAATAACATTTAATATATTATTCTAATTTTAATGTATAAGTGAAGGAACTTAAATAAAAAATATTTGCACTTTTATAATCTTCTCTTTCTTATATTATAAATGCATAAGTTTGTGAGGATGTATGAGTGTTTGTTACTCGTTCACGCAAAATCTACTGGTCGGATTTCGCTGTAAATAGCCACACAAATAGTTTATCACCTGGATTTACGCTCTGGTTACTCATTACCGTGGTAAACGTGACCAAAGTGAGCGGAGCCGCGGGAATAAGCTATAATTATCTTTACTTACACATGTTTATTATTCAGGTTTCTTTTAAATTATACAAATAACACGAAGGCGAATGTAATATATGTAATCCATCCCTCAGCCCTTAGAAGTTCACTACTGGACGTTGGCCTCTCCTAATGAGGGTTTTTGCTTCAAAGAGGGCTTGCCATAGTCACTGCGCCTGGCATGGTGCTGGTGACCGCAATGGGTGTCGATGTTACACAGGAAGACTCTACTGCCCATCTTGAGTTGTCCATTACTCGCCTCTTATGATATCCACGAGAAGAGTGGTGCTATTCCAAACCGTCACTACACAGCACATAATATATTAGATGTTGGTAAAAATCAAATACGTAGTTGAATTTTATCGCACTATATAATTGATTGGAAGATTATAATGACTAGGAGCTTATCGCGGTGGTCGAAATTCGACCGTATTAACGCACTAAAAACTAAATTTGAGATTTATTAAAGTATAACATGATTGTTCTCAATTCCACTATATTATTATTCAATTTGTGATATGTTTATTTAATAACTAGCTTTTACCCGCGGATTCGCTCGCGTTAATTATAAAAATAAACTTGCACCTAATCTCAATAATTAATAGTTTATAATAATTAGTTTTAGTATTAGTGACAGAACAAAATAACATGCAATATACAAAAATTCAAACAGCTGAAGCTATAATCAATAAGATATTCATTTGAAGGCTTTGAAGTTGTTGGATTTAAATTGTTTTTGACAAATAATCATGTCTCCCAAAAATATTTCTTTATTTTATTTAATAAGTGTGTGTGTGTGTGTGTCATTCATATATATACGTTAGGATATATTTACGTATCTTATTAGTACTATTATTATATATATAAATGTAATAAAACGTATTCTAGGTTTTTTCTTATATCTCTAAGAATACGTGTACAAAGTTTTATAATAATCGGTTGAGTAGTTTTGACGTGAAAGCGTAACAAACAAACTTACATTCACATTTATAATATTAGTAGTAGGGATTGTCAGATCATAATTAAATGCGGCGTCATGAAATACCAACCAATTATTTCTTTGAAAATTACGTCGACGTTCTGTTTGGAGCCGTGCATTTGAATCTCTGCGCGCCTGTGCTTGTTCAAGTGAATCGGATGCACTCAAAGCAGCTTGTCGTTTTGCTTGCACATCTGTTGAAACTCAGCAAGTCCTAGCTGAGTTTCAGCAGATGTTTCCGCGGCTCTCAAAGCAGCTTGACGTTCTGCCTGTTCTTGCCTCCTTAGTTCAACATCTTCAAGAGATTCTAGCGATCGCGCTAATCGCATCGCTTTTGCCTTAGTAGACACTCTTTGAAGGCTGGACTTACGTTTGCGAGACATTATAAATCAATAATTCAGAAAAAGTAAAACTGCTTTCTACTAACTAAATGAAACTAGTTGAAGGAAAAAATAAAACAGTCTAATTTTACAAATACTAAGTCATAACTACTTCAACTAACTAACTAAAACCTATTTAAGTAAAAAAAATATAACAATTTTTAATATTTTTTATTAAAATATATTTTTTTAAAGCCAAAACAACAACAGTCAACCAAACCAATTCTAGAAGCAAATCAAAACCGAAATCAAAGCGTATGTCTTATTATTTCTTATTCCTTTACAATATTAATATAAAACCAAGACAACAATTTATCCACCACGAATTCAACAGTTGAATTTATTAGAATGAATTTTATGAACGCCATCTATTAACAACGTCTGGAACTAAATATCTAGCAACTAACAAAACATCGATATTCATGGGAATCAGAGATCGCAGTAAAAAGCCTACGTCACTCTTCACCCCTCTTACTATCTCCCAGCATATAAACCTTACCATATAATAGCTATGTGGCGACGTGAAAGAGGAAAAAGCAAACACTTTCACACTTATAATATTAGTATGGATAATAATTTTCGATTTGTTTACAAAAGAAACCTATATATATATAGATATCAACTATATTAGCTATACATTTACTGTATGATCTCTATGAACGTTATAAAAATGTTTTTAAGTGTTAAATTTAAAATATTTGTACCACACATTAAACAATTTTATTATTCTCGACCACCTACATGCATTTTAATTAATCTAAATATCATATTTTTTTAAACGTACTATGCATAGCAAATGAATAGAGCTCATTTTTTTGAGACTACAGTTTTTTTTATACATTCTCATACTAAACCTTGACCATCTAATTCATCGTATTATGACAATCAATTTTAATATACGTACAATATGTAACCTACCTATAAGGAATTTGGATAGTATAGGAACGATAAAAAACCAATAAAACTGGTGAAGTGTAACTTTTACTTTCTTCAACAGGCTGGGTTGCTGATAACTTTCTTTAATATCGCCGGTACCTCAGCATGTGGTTCTTCGTTGATCTCCCACAACCGGCTGGTGACGGCAGCCCATTGCTGGTCGGACAGCAGCCTGCAGGCTAACCAGTTCGTGGTGGTCCTGGGTTCCCACTTCCTCTTCTATGGAGGCACCCGCATCGCCACGTCGCATGTTGTCGTGCACCCGTGGTGGAACCCTGCGACTCTTCAAAATGACGTTGCTGTTATCTACCTACCCACCTCTGTTTGGTTCTCAGGTAAATATCTATATCTATACTTCGATTGGATAAAATATTTTCGATGGAAGTTTTGAATAGTTATGCAGTTCACCTTATCGTGGCCACATAGCCCATGGAAAACAGGGGAAGTATTTTAAACCGACTGCAGAAACTTTGCTACTCCTGAAGATTCTCTGAAGATGGTCGCTTCATTTGTAAGTTTGCCTTTAATTTAGTTAAACAAGCTAAGCTTGTTCAAAAAATGATGTTTTTTTTGTTGTTAAATTTTAGTTTTGAAAATACAGGATACTGCGATATACTTACGTAGTATGTTTATCTTTAAAATTAAATAATAAATACCAGTATTCTTTCAGTATCGTGGGAGCCATGAACACGCACAAAAACTAATACACAAACATTCAAAAGCTAGACTCAGCATCTAATATCTGTCTGACCAGGGATTTAACCCGGAAGATACTGCATGTGAGACCGGAATGGTGACCGCTGACGTCAATTTTTACTGTTGTTTCATTGAATGTTGTTTTTATTTCAGATAGCATCCAGCCAATCCAGTTGCCACACGGATCCTTGTGGGAGAGCTTTACTGGAGAGTGGTCGGTCGCCGCTGGATATGGCAGAACCAGTGATCGTAAGTGTTAGTTATGTTACATTTATAAATGGGAAGTTACCAAATTATCGAAATACTTGTTGAAAGTAAAGTGGTTAACCAAATTTTAAATGAGTGGGGATTAAAAATAATTGTATTGAAATTTGTGGGTTCTCTAATTACTTTATGGTCTGTGAAAATTCAATCATTTTTTCTAACATAGGTGGTACTGAAAAACATAACCCTTTATCTGACGCAGGCAAAGTAAAAAGAGACGAGACTCAATGAGAACATATTAGTACTATGATGAGAAGCAACTTACACAATACGCGTATTAGTAATGTGTAAATAATTGTGCCTTTGTGTCTGCTTTAAATAGAACTACTCCCCCTCTTCCCGTGGATGTCGTAGGAGGCATTAGGAGGCAGGATGTGGATGTCGTGGTGGCGTGTCTGAGGAACAATAACAAAGTGATGGGCAGCAGCGTCTTCCTGTGTAACGTTTAAATCCACTACGGTTACCAATACACATGCCAGGTGCGGTGACAATTGGCAAATACCCCATTGATAATACCCATTATGGGTCACATATACAGCAGTGATCCTTAAAGGCTGATGGATGAATAGACGATAGATGATAGTAATGAAGATGTCTTGTCCTTTTTTAACCGACTATCCAAAAAGGATAGTTCTTTTTCATTTTCTATCATTTGAAGACGTCACTTTATGATTTAAAATCTACAGTTGTTTTGTCTTTTATTAAAAACACTTTACATTTACAGAACAAGGCGGTGTGTCAATAAACTCGGTGGTAAGCCACGTGGACTTGCAAGTGATATCGGTGGCGCAGTGCTCCGCTGTGTTCGGGTCTTGGGCGCAGGCCTCCAACATCTGCACCAGTGGCGCCGGGGGTGTCGGCATATGTGGTGGCGATTCTGGCGGCCCGCTGTTCGTCACGCGTAATGGACAACGCATTTTGGTACGTTTATGCTTTACTTTTACCATATTTGTGCAATGGAGAGGGATTGTGAGTTGTACATATGAGACATGCGTATTCTTTAGTGCAGTCCTCTAGACGACTTTACCAGAAAAGGTAGCCTTTCAAAGAATTTGATAGCGAAATTACAGTCTACCTATAGGTATATTCTTGCTTTGTTTTAGATTGTACGGGACGGGGCTCCAGTCCTTTGTTTCTTATATCATCCCCTAAAAGATCATGGGTGAAATTATGATCTTAAATTTGAACTTCAACTTGTTTG
>MOOZ01000586.1:449464-464233 GCA_002930495.1 Cecropterus lyciades | reverse complement strand
CTACCTATAGGTATATTCTTGCTTTGTTTTAGATTGTACGGGACGGGGCTCTAGTCCTTTGTTTCTTATATCATCCCCTAAAAGATCATGGGTGAATGATCTTAAATTTGAACTTCAACTTGTTTGCATGCTTGAACTTAATCTGAGACTAACTAACTTTAGGGTTACATATGATAAGTCAACTGCCCTTCTTAATAATACTCAAATAAATACGAAGTCAATAACAGACGTGTTGATACTTCTCAGAACAAAGTAGAGAAACTTAATATTTATATTAACCTTACCCACAATCTTTAAACCAAATAATTTTGTGCAAAGAACAAAATTGTATTCACATTTTGAAGTCTCTTTAAGCGCGCGGTTATTAAAATGACGTAACATTTATGTTCGTCCACTTTAGCACGAAATAGACACTTTATAATTCGTTACACGATATAAGAAGTAGGTATTTTCAAGTAATTAAACCTATTTGCTAAAATTCAGATTTCGCTACCTATTTCAACAACCCTGTTTCAACAGCGCGATAAAGCCACACAATAATATACCTATTTTGAAAGATTCGGAAGGATATATTTTTAAATTACACATTTTTTGTTTCTTTTTAGGTTGGTATCAGTTCCTTCGTAGCTGCAGCCGGTTGCCAGCTTGGGTTCCCCTCCGCCTTCGCCAGGGTCACCAGCTTCTACGGCTTTATTATGCAACATATGTGAAGTAATTGCATCAACATTTCTTGGATCAAGTTGAAACTCACCGGTGCTCTGGTCATGAGATAAGGCAGTTGTGCTCGTTGATGTAATATTGAAAATAAAGTAGGTTATCGTTTTATATGACTTTTATTTAATTTTATTAAACTTAAGTACCTATCTCTCTAATCTGAATCATCTCTTATCTGAGATCAGAAATTTGTCATTCAATAAGTATAAAGCAGGGATTAAGAACAAACTGTGCCATAAAGCATATTATAAAATTTCTGATTACACAGAAGACAAAACAGCCTGGGACTGAGCAATTATATATATTTCAATATTTAATTATGATTAAATGTCAAAGTGTAGGTAGCGTATCTTGCCAAACAAGCGTCTAGTTTAGTCAAATGTAAGGCAAGATACTGGAGCTAGCTATTATTGCCCATGTATACAAAATATTTACAAAGTAATACAAGGAAAAAAAGATAAACCCACTGAGTTTCTTGCCGGATCTTCTCAGTTGGAGTCATGTTCCGATCCAGTGGTAGTGTAAGAAAAAATATTGTAATTGACAATTTGTAATTGCCACCGTAGGCCTATGCAAAATAAAGATAATTCATTTCATTTCTCTTCTGATATTTACATCACAATTGATTTAACTTAAGTTCAAGGCAATACCTAAACATTTTTAACAGATTTTTAAGATCTTTTGTAACTTATTGTAATATACTGTATTTATTTAATTTATAAGGGAACAAAATAAGTCGGGCCATAGAGAAAAATCCAGTCGTAATGGAAAGCCAATGTGGATATTCATATTAGAGATCATTTATGGTCGTAGCTTGGTTAAAAGGAGAGTAAGATGTGAGAAAAAGTGTCAGCAAGGCTCTGTTTTTTTTTGTCAATCTGTGCTGGAGGGATGACAACTTAATTAGGTACTCCAAAAATTTCCGATTGAAATCAAATAGGTTCTTCTGTTTCAACAATTTTTCTTTTCTCGCCTAACCTTGGACCCTCTCCAAGCCCCCTCTTATATACGCCCATAGTTCTTCCTATTATTTTTATAATTATTTATGAATAACTTTTACTATGTAATATTAATATAGCATTAATATATGTATATGAGGGAAAATAAATAAAATTAAAAAAATCTTAGTACAAGCTCCTTTATTTCACCAGGTACCACGCGTCCATTAATTTTTTCAATCATAATGGCCGTTACACTCCAGTTGTTCACATTTTTTTGAGTAATATTATAACATGTTTGAAAAGATATTGTATACGTCTAGATATCACAAAATTAAACATGAAAAAAGAAATGTGTATTTTATATGCACCCTTATTACACTCCACTCCATCACACAATACTTGAGGTTTATAACGATAACGAAGATGATGAAGAAGACAGTAAACATACAAAAAGTAGGCAATAAATAGTCAATTTTTCATAATTTCAAATTCACCCGCTCCATCTAGACATATACTACATCTTTAATTTCGAGTATTACACTTATTAATTTTACAGTATTTAAATCGAGACTTAATTACCTGTACGGCCTACTTCGTTCCAATTTAGGTACCCTCGTTCCTTCCTCACTGAGATACAGATACAACAAATACTTACGTGTTACTACATGAATTTAAAATGTGCCATTTAAGCTTTCACTTTTCGCGAACCGAATTCAAAGTATGTACGATTAAAATGTTTAAAATTACAACAACAACTTTACACAATGACATATCATGCAATTTAATTGTATATTCAATTTCTTATTCATAATTTGCTGAGATACATACCAGCAAATTCATGACTACGAAATCTTTTGAGACTAGAGAATAAACTTATATTACTCGTTTACAACCTAAACTACAAATAGTGCACGTGGAATATTATTTTTAAAACAAAACTTTGTATTAGGTACTATTTACGTTATAAGAACTACTAACTATAATCTAGTTGATTTGCTCGTAAAATAAAAATAAAATTCGATGTTTTATAAACAAATGACAAGAAAATATCGTTAATGACCTTACTGTTTGTTAAAAGAGATCTTTAAATAAGATTAATTAAAAAACATTGAAAATATATTGACAATATTGATTTTTTAGTTGTTTTTTTTACATCCTTCGCTTCTTGCCTTTCAGTCCATTTATATTGCCTATAATATTGATTAACAATATTATACGGTACAGTGTTAAGCATTTGTTACAAACATGCAATAATATTAAAGACTACAATAGTTTTTTTTGTCAACGGAAACGAAATTGCATGTCTAGATTTCGCGTCACAAAATAAAGAGATACGAAAAATTTTAAAATTATATGTTTTTGATCTATTTCCTACTCTTAATTCTTTTTTTGTTCGTTCTTACAAAATATATGATTTGATTACATTATTTGTTTTACTTAGTTACAAATGAGGCTTATAAAAGTGTCACGGGTTAATTAAAATGAGTTCTTTAACTGTTATTTTATTTTATTGAAGTCAACTGTCAATCTAGACATATCTTATATTTCCACAGACTATACATAATTAATTAGTCTATTTGTTCAATGCAATGCAATTTGTTAATTCACAGTAAGGTCATATTTAATGCTTATTTAACCATATGCAAGGATTAAACTATATACAAGCCTCTTCTGAGAGTGTTACTCCCCATGTTCCACTTGAGGATTATAACGACCGTCACTTTTTCATCGCTTCTGGTCGCTTTACTCCCTAAATAAAACTTTCCCACTAAATTATTGTATTTATAAATTTGAAGAACAATTCCGTTTTCTTTTTCATATTTACATCACAATAAAATAACTGCCAGTCAGACAAAAAATATGAAGAAAGTCCATTCCGTCTAACTTAATTAAATAAAAGAAAATATAAAAAAAAACTGCGCATAGTAAGTAAATCTAAAAAGGAAGCATTAATTAACAAACTACCATAATACGATATCACAGTTCATTTATGCAAAAAAAATCGAATACACTAAAACGATATATCTCGAATTTAATCACGAAAACAACAATAAAATTGTTATTGTTATGGCAATATTGATTTTTGATGCAATAAAATAATTACTAACGTTACATTACGCTAAATGAGACAAGTATCACGAATAAAATTGAAATATTAAAATTATGCAATATAAATAAGAACTAAGGTAAAAAAAACCGGCTACAGATAAGTTATACAATAATGAAATAGGTCGCAATGGTTTTCAGCGAACTGAAAAAATACATTATGAGATATCAAAGTTCTCCATTTAGGTTCTTATGGCAACACTCACTGCAAGCAACACTTTAATACACACTTATTAGCTTGTTAGATTATATTATTTAAAGATAATATAATATTATTAAGATAAGGAAACTCCCATTCTTTTCAATCATTCGTTCCAAATATTCACCGACATCTTCTCAAAAATATAACGCGAAAGATTTTTAAAATAGATTTATCGCAAGAAATTCCTTGTGTCATGATATTTTCATTTACCTACTGCGAACAGTTGAGCACCGTCTATTACAATAAATAAAGATATTCTACAAAATAAACATACCTCCATTATTATTTCAGTATCTTGAAAAATATTAACGTCCTAAAATCTACGGGATCTATATATTTTTCATATGCAGCTGCCTAATGATGGAGATGTAATGACAATTATTACATACTTAGTTTATTATATCGTTATCTGGCTTGATATTATTTATTATTATTATTTAAGAAGTAATAAATAGGGTGAATTTGATATGGAAATACAAATAGTTATGAACAGCGTGGAAAAATGTGCTAAGTGTTCTATCGAAATCCGAAATGCGTCGGTAGTGAAATGTTAAATGTTTTTATTTTCAACTCATCGAAAGTGACCTTAATTTTGGATTTCTCTTCAATAAATAAGATCATTAATTAAATATGCAGTCAACGACTCAATTGGGAGCCTCGAGAATCATTCTAAAATCATCGTATATTATCTGATTTGCATAATAAGTATAAAATTGTCTCTTTTTAATGATTTTTTAATTTCGTTCAATTGGTCGTTCAATAAATGACAGGTGTATTCCCTCTAGAGTTATGACGTCATAGTTCATAACTTTCTTCACACATTAGCATGCACAACTTGTATGTAGGTGGCATTCTGAATAAGTAATATAAATAATAATGATCTTATCCATGAAGTTATAAAATTATTGAACTTACAATTTTTTTTTAAATACAGATTTTAAATTTTATATAGATATTTCTTGCAAGGCAAAATTTTGAAAATCCAAAATCAGTGTAGCTTTTGATGAACCTTTTAAAAAGTTAGCTATTTTTGTTGTTAAATGATTTATGTTGGACAGAGGACTTTCAGTATGTAGTCTGTTAACAGCGTAGGCACTGTGGGGCTGTCTTCGTTGATTGCTTTCAAAACTGTAAACAAAAAGAAACATTTATTATATATAACTTAACACAATAAAAATGATAAAGTAAGTACTAAGGATCACTATAAATAAAAAACGTAGATTAAAGAATCAAAGATTGAGTGCATTTTATTCCTTCTATAGCTATAAACACATGCGTACGGTAATTCATGATAAAAATTTCTCATAATTTTACATTAATTGATCAGTTACAATTACAATGCTCTGTGGTTGAACTGCTATTATATTTATTGTTACAATGAATATGCTTTACAATCAAAACAACGAACAAAAATATTGTTAACTATATAAGAAAATTGTTTAAATTATTTACGAAATTGCAAGATCATATCTATCACAAACGACAGTGAAAATACCATAATAAGACACTATAATAACAAATTGCGTCAATTATGACGTGAACGATATTATTGTGGTTAGTTTAAACTAAAATGTCGAACTCTACAGAGTTTGAGAATGATAAACGTACTTTTCCCTATGACAATTATCGTCACATTATGGAGCACGGATTTCCCCGGAAAGATTTGAGCCGAAAATAGTTTGGTGATATTTTTAGTAATAACTATGCTTATTGGTACTATTAGGTATTCCCGGAGCGCTATGACATGGGGCTTTTCAAGAAAGGTGCAAAAAGAGCTCTCCTCTGCAAATGTCCATAGGCGACGGTGACTACTTTCCATCACGTGGCTCGTCTGCCTTATATTTAGGTATAGGTTATAAAAACTATATAAGTATAGTAAATAGATATGAAATTAAAGTCAGATGTTACTTATTTATCGTCTACTCATTGTCTTTGGATGGGTTTAGATTAATACCCGCCATGCAGGCGAGGCATATATTTGTAAATTTCACACACTTTTGAGACTTTTTTATACTGTACAGAAAAAAATACTAATATCCTTACAATACAGTATGAGTATCTACACCAACATATAACTTCTACATATAAAACTCATGATATATAACTATTTGAAGCGTATAAAGTGTCAAAGCGAAGTGCAGCATTAAATCAAAGTGCGCACTTGCGTTATTGCGGTCGCGTTTCCGTTTACACATACCGCTAAGACGCACTTTGCACAGATTATATATAAATACTGTCGTGGGTGGTCATTTTTTCATTGCATTTTTAATTATGAACTGTTAAGGCAATACTACGTTAAAACAATCTATTCATGAATTCTTGCAAAGACAGAAGAGGCGATTTTAAATAATCTTTATGGATAGCAACGCAACTAGGACTGACTTTATAAAAACTAATATTATTTTGAATTGATTAGAGATTTCCACGCAAGGAGAACCTTTAACCATCAGTTAGCCGCGAGCTTATTTACTTTTTATTAATAAGAAAAAGAATATTTATTTATGCATACACAAATATATTTTACAAAATAATAAACAAATAGTATTTTGTGAATCGGTACTGCTTATTTATATCGAAACTTCTTACTTTAATAGATTTATTAATAGAAAGGTGGTGCGTGCACATTAACGTTTATAAACTTCGTTTAATACAAACTTCAATCAAATAACAAAGTCAAAATTTTCAATATAAAATAATCATCATATTATATTATTATCAAAAATTGTAGTAATATTCCTCATATTTCGTATATTGAAAAAAAAACGCTACGTTTAAAACGCAATGTGTCGTTGGCTTAAGTTGAGATTATACGTACTCTTTATCAGCACTTGGAGAGTTTGGTTGTCCGGTGAGCCGTTGTTAAGATGGAATGGTATCACTGTAGTCAAGTACTGAAAAGGTAAACATTAATATTAGTATAACTATGTAAATGTATAAGTTTAAATAAACTTATCACACGACATCAAAACATCGTAAAAATTTTCCCTGTTCGACTGTATCTGCCTGTTAGTTATTATAACTGTAAAGATAATAATGTCTGTACATAATTATCATGATTTTTAAATTATTAAACTTAACTCTACTTGAAACAGCTACAGAAGAGAGATTTAGATCATATTCTACTGCGCTAACCTGATCCGTATTACCAGACTTTTTTGAGAACGTTGTAAGCACTCTCAGGTATGTAGGTTGCCTCACATCAAAATCATTTCTTATTTCTATTTACGTTATCGTACAATGTAAAATAATTGTAAGATTTAAATGTGCTAGAACTCTTTGTGTTTCGACTGCGGAATCACAATCGCCACACCTATTTCTGCCTAATAACAGAAGTGCGAATCGCTGCTGTGTTTTGATATGAAGGGTGTGGTAAGAAAGGCATGCTTATCTGAAGCGTTCCAACTTAGTCCTCAAGAGTAGCAAGGCTTCTGTGGCCAACCTCAGGTTGACTACTAGACTATTCTTATCTGTAGTCGATGACAGATGTCCATTGGCAACACAAGTCACTTACCATCAGGTGGACTGCATGTTTTTTTGCTACTTCAATATTATAAAAAAATGAACATACCTTCGATTCAGAGTTAGTGTTGCCCAAATTAGGCGAGCGTGGTTGGCCGGGTCTCTTCTTCTTCTCTATGTGGTACTGACGACGCTTGTTCTGGACAGCCAGCAGCAGAGATATGAAGGTGTTCTTTAACTCCTTCTCGTACTCGAGCTCGTCACGCAGAGCTAGCTCTGCGATCAGAGTCTCCGAGAACTCTCGGATTAGCACCTCCAGCTCCATGAAGATCTCGTTCAGTTGCGCAAGTGATAGTTGACGGAGTTCTGAAATGTTGACAAATATTGTTAGTTGAGAACTAAATAGGTACTCGTATATTTTATGGGAGTAAAATAAAAAATCTTCGAAAGTTTTACGATGCAATGGATAAAAATATACGTGCATATTTTGTTTCAACGTCACTGATAATAATGATAACATTAAAAATCTGCAAATTAGTTAATAATATATTCTTATACAACGTACATTTCTAAGGTATTTTGGAATTTTCTGTTCACAAAGTGGCTGGAACCATTGTGCAAAACAGATTATATATTCGCAAGGAAAATAATATTTTACTATATTTAGAAATATAACTTACACGTTGCTTCTGTTATTTAGTTTTGATATTTTACTAGTAACACAGTATGTATAAAAATATACATAGAAAAATAAGTAAGTTTGCAAAATAATTTCTATAAATCGCCCAAAGCTTGTTCAATTAATTCGTGAAGGCAATATAAACAAACAAACAAGGATACAATGCAAGCAAAGATTTACAGGAAAATGTTACTCTTAATATAAATAAACGTAAACATCTCAAAATACCGAGACTAAGCAATTTATGGATGCAAATCAATCGGAGCAGAGGTGAACGCTCTTGCGACAAATTTGTCGACATAGCGGATAGGACACGACGGAATGATTCCAAGTATTCCGTATCTGCAGTATCGGGTTGCGATTTCAGCGGAAATGTACGTACAATATTTATTGCAATGCAGTTGTAAAAAGTATTAAGTACCTGAGTTGTGGAATAGTAATCAAATCTCTAAAATATATTGTCTTACTACTATTCCTGTCCATTATAAATATCTCTAGCTGCCAACAAAATTGCTTACATACACTTAAAAATGATGTATCGGCAAAAATTGAAAAATTCATAATAGAATTATATTTTTTTCAAATATGCATAAAAGTAGCTACTGCTTCTTGTTTTTGCAATAATTTATTTTATTATTGTAAAAACGAAAGTGTTACAATACTAAGTAAATTTTTTGTGTTGATCTAAATTACTAAACGTCACAAAAATTAAGAGATATTCAAAAAAAAATCTAAATTTTTTGTGGGCGATTTTCAACGAGCTGTAACTCCGAAAAAAATGATCGTACAGGAAAAAAATGTAAATTCTAGCTATTGAAGCTAGAATTTACATTTTCAAGTTTGTCAAGTTTTAGATATGACTATGAATTTTATTCATCATGTTTGAGTCTGGAGAAATCCTTAGAAAAACAAATCCCAAAAAAAAAAAAACAATTTTTTCATGTCTAAATGAAGGTTTACGGGCTTCGAAAACTTTTTTCTTCGTATCACCAAGACCTTTATTTGTGGATTTCCTGGCTTACTTTGATGTAATCAAAATGCCTGTAAAATGATTTTTCGCGCAGGTATCGTCCAAAAAAGATTTTTTTTTAAGTTTGATAATCAATCGAATCGAAGGAAGGTTTTCAAAACTTACAAAGTTCCCTATGAGATATCATACATGGCTTTTGAAAAAAAAATTACAATGCGAAAATTTTGAAAAAAAGACAAAAATTCACATAATTATGGATATTTGGAAAACTTGGTGTAACTTTGAATAAAATGGATGAACGAAGGATACTGTCAGTAATTTTTAGTGACTACTCCTGATGCCGTCAGGTAAAAAATATAAAAAATCAAATATGAAAAATGGTAAGAGGAGATACAAATAGAACACGTGATTGATATTGATTTTCATTGTGAACTAAAGTGGCTTCTAGACCTTCTAGGTAAGCATATGGATCTTCATTTAGTAGGTCACATCTAATGATCATTAATTTATCGCTTCATATGACCTATATACCTCTTTTATTTTTATAGATGTATCTTTGCCAATAAACTAAAATCGCTTTAACAAGATGTGTCGTTTACAAGATTTTCTTATGCTCTCTCACCGACTTGCGAAAACTAAGTCTAATATAAACTTAATACCGTTAACAAATGTTACAGAGTTCGAGTGGTTTTTTATGTTAAGTATTTATATATCTTTATACTTACTGTTAATGAAAGTCGTATGTAAGTAATAATATATTACCGGCGGGTAGCTATATAGCGGGGAGCTTTCATAATGGCGGTCGATGGAAAAAATGTAAATTATACCGTACTGCCTACTACCTGTATGTTATAAAAATCAAAATGCTTTCCCGTCTGACGGGTCTAACATTGGTTAAAATACGCTTCTTAATAAGAAGAGCCATTGAAATTCAACTTGTGCTGACAAGTATTCAAGGCAAGTATTGAAGTATCATATTTATTTTAATATAATGTTTGTATTTGTATAGAATAATTACGTTGACAAATATTATTGTCACGAACGTTAAGGACACATCGAACTTTAAATTTCGGATAGGCAGCGATGAACTATCTTATAGGTAATTCAAACACAAGTGTTTACTTAATAACGGACGATGTATTTCTTTATAATATTTGTGGACAAAATAAAAAAAAAAATAAGAATCCGGACAATAATAGTATATGACGTATATGAATCAGAAACAGAATGAGTTCAATGTTGCCAGCGTAATTTTTTATTGCGTTCGTAATTTTCAACACTGATTCATTTTATAGGTACATTAAGTTATTTAGTTCTGCGAGCCCGTCTAAAAAGCACAGTAGGCACCCAAAGTTTAGCACTGAATTCCAATTTAGAAATTGGAGTGGCAGGCAAGTATACCCATATACCAGTAGGTGGATTTGAGGGTAAGAGGCTTCTGCTACCCATGGATATCTCTAATCAACCTCAGATAAAATAAGTGTTTTACTTGAGTTTCGCCACAGATGTTACATCTGAGAACTAAGTTGGAAAACTTCGGATATATAAGTCTTCCTTACCAATTTTTTAAAATTAAACTAAAGCTAAAGGAGTCGAAACACGAAAAAGATCTACCACCTTTAATATACCTAAATTTTCATTTTAAATATTCTAAGTAAACTTATTTAGAGATATTTAAAGGGAGCTTAAACGTCGGTTCTCAAAGGAAGTTAATGTTTGTGTACAGGGCAAACATTTGGCTGGTGTCTAGTGTGTTTCCGTGTCTAAATTGGTTTTTATTGCCGAAGAACGTGATTAAGGAAGTGGCAGTTTAGATTTGTTTTTAAGTACAGAAATTCTCAGGTTCCGTTATCCAGAACACATAATGCAATTATTCAAACCTCAGGTAAGATGAGTCTCATTTTATCTGGCATTGATTACGGATGTTCATAGACGGCAGTGACCACTATAATAAGTAATAACAACGGTTACTAGTCATGGCCCCATACTTAGTCTTTACCTTTTGTTGTGGATGCCAAGGACACTCATAAAGAGGAACTTAGAAACACTCAGCGCCAGAGCAGAAATGTAAATTTATAAATCAGAACTTGTCTGACTGGGGATCGAAACCGAGGCCCACTTCGTGTCAAATCGGTATAGTGATCGCTTTGACACGCGTTCAGCACTTACCATCGTTTACACTTTGCTACATCTATATCATAAGAAATACACTATTAAAAAGAAGACGAGGTACAGTAGAAATACTTACTGTCTTCATAGAGTGGAGAGCTGAGAACTTCCTTGCCTTTTTCCAGAGCTTCATTGTACTCCAGGATGTCACCTTCAGACGACGGGGTTTCCTGCATCATGTCGTCTATTTCTTGAATCACCTGGAAATTTATCATGATTTAAGGACCTAAGGTACGCGATTATTAAAAAAAATGTGTGTTTTTAACTAAATAACGTTTGTAATAAAAACAAACTTTTGGTTCAATACGATTATTTTGAAACGGAAGTTTAATTAATATACCTACAAATATACAGTCGAATAGAAAACAACATGCCTTTATTAAGATAAAGACAAAGGACTTTGTAAAGACTGACATGTGGGACTAATTTATAATCCGAGAATATTGAGTGTCACAAAGGCAGAATCTATACTTAATATATACCTTAATGTGCACAAAAGGAGAAGAGAATAACATAAAGAGAAGTCGGATCATATCCATCGAGGTAACAATCTTAGTGCTTGAGAGATGCTACGAATCTACGATCACCTTAAGGTAAAGTTGCTTACAGATTCCAGTAAGTGTAACACTGTTGTCAGCACTTATCATTAGGTGAACTGCCTGCTAGACACTATACAATTCTCTTTAAATATATATTTATAAATATGCTTTAATGTGGTAAGGTGCGGTGATAAGTGGAGCTGAAGTGAGGAAAGGAGATGAGAGGTGAGGTGACTGGCATTTAGCGGAGCAATCAGTATAATAATGTTATTACAATAAATAATATAAAATATTCTAATTTACCTCATCAGCAGTCTTGACGGGGCATTCGTGGTCCTGATGTAAACCGCCCAGGATAAGCGCGTGCATGTCCAGATCGGAGGCCACGGCTTCGTCCTCCGAGCTGTGGATCTCGTCATCCGGGGTTATCAAACCCTTAAACAAAAAGAGAAACAAAAAAATGAATAAAAATTATGTTCAGTGGAAACAATTTTGAAGCTGGGTCGTGTTGCCTATTCAGAATAGTTGCAGTGGTAGTATTTTAAATTTTGATGGCAAACTGGTCGTCGATGGTACAATTTCGAGGTTGAATCCTCTCCACCCCTGATTTTACAAATTTAGTGCATTTGTCCATATAAGAACTTTGCAGGAAAATATCATGACGTAATCGCACAGTGAGAACGAAATGGACTGATCAAAATTTTAGTAAATTGATTTAAATACTTACTTGAAATTACGTCATTAGGAGTAATTTAGTTAAAATGTAATGTATTGTTAAAATAGTCCTGGAAAAGGACAAACGTAACTGTTACGTTCCCTAATCATCGCGGACTGCTTTAAGGAATTTGCACAAAATGCAATTTACATTGCAATAAATTTGGTAGGTACCTTTTATTTTGTGATATATATTAAGTTTTTAGGTCTGTGAAATCTATAATTCCACACTTGACATGCGTAATGGATTATAGCCGAAACTATTTCATTCTAAGAGGAAATCTATGCACAGTTGTGGGATACTTGTGATGATGACGCTGGTCTTAATTAAATCATTTCTGTCATTGACGGAGCTAGCAAGGTGATTTTTTTGTTAAATGAATAATACAAAAGTAATTAACTTGTTCCCTTCTAAATATTCTTCATTGTTTAAAAATTCTCACGCTTCATATAAAACATTGCATACACCGTCTGTCTTTATATTTGCTAATTTTACGTTCCGATAATTATTATATTCTACTTTGAAAGTAGCAAAAACTAACTGAGAGCATTACCAGAATAATTATGTCATTGACCTCCTACTTCTGAAGTTAAAAAAACATTTTAGTCGTATAGTTAGTTGTAACTACTGCAGACCGTAATTTTGCAGTTAATTCTACCAACAATGGTTTCTCACGAAATTATGACCGTCAAAAATGTGTTTGTTTTGAAACTAGTTTATAGAAAAAACAATGACGATCTCTTTTGTAAATGTAACCGGATAAAATCTACATACAGCTGGTTATTAAGACACTGAAATTTATATTTTATTTTAATTAGTATATATGTTGTATTATATTATTCATTAATTTACTTTAAGTAGTTTTCACTATGCATATTTTTAGTTTTAATATAAACTATTTGTAAGCACTATTACTAAGGTAATAATTTATAATTGCAAAGTTAAGCATCGTAAATATTCCATTAATGTTAATAATTAAATAAATGATACCCACTGAATTTATAAAAATCACGTAAAATTATTAAGTTCATTTCACATTTATCACAAAAGTTGTAGTGGGTGGAGTCACGCAAGTTATGAACCACCAGTTTTGTAGTAAGTAGAACCTTTTGTGGTTCGATTCCGGATGCACCACCGTTACACCTATTCCTGCCATATAACAGCAATGATAGGCTCTGCTGTGTTCTGGTCTGAAGGGTGTGGTAAGGTAGTCATACTTATCCGAGACGTTCCAACTTGGTTCACAAGAGTACTAGACTAATCTTATCTGGGGTTGATTACAGATGTCTATGGGTGGCAGTAGCTCCTACCAGCAGATGGACTTAGTCACATATGACATCCAAGGGAGAAGGACTGGTGCTATTCCAGAGCGAAACCAAACGGGAAATGTTCACGATTATGAGTATAAATAGTGTAAAGTATGTGTTTAAACGAGTACAATGGTTTCAAAATAAGACGAGACGTGTCGAAGATCTAGAGCAGTACAACAGTATTATGAGTGACCTTAAACTATATATAAAATAAGAACACTGTAGTGCTGAGCAATGAATCATTTCGAGTTTTATCAGTTCAGAGAATATGTTTACTGCTTTAGAATTAGTTACGTAGTAGCTATTTATAAGTAGGTTTAATACTCGTATGGTGTAATTATGAACAATTGACATTAACCTTGAATTTTGTACTCTCATAGCTGGAATGTATGGACCGTGGATTATACATATATTTTCGTAAAAATGTTTTGATTTACGCAAGAGATAGGAAATTCTAACAAATCTGTCACGACAAATTAATTAAATTTTATATGTAGATATATGCTCAACTTTTCCGAAACAATAATTATTATTTAATTTTATATTTATTTATACTGTTCGTTCTAGCAGGGATTTTATGGAGCTCCGTAACCAAAATTATCGGATATCCGAATTAAAAAAAATATCATTAACCGTCACCGTATCTATACTAATATTATAAAGCTGAAGAGTTTGTTTGTTTGTTTCTTTGAACGCGCTAATCTCAGGAACTACTGGTCCGATTTGATTCTTTCGGTGTTAGATAGCCCATTTATCGAGGAAGGCTATAGGCTATATATCATAAGCTAAGACCAGCAGGAGCGGAGAACCAATGAATAATGTTTCTAAATCGGGTTTTTTTTCTAATAAGAGCTTCCGCTGCATACGCTACGTAAACGGTTAAAGTTTCGTAAAAATTATGTATGACAGAATTGATCCCCTTTAAAAGTTCTAAAAAAAAGTCAGCGACAGCATATGTCTATCTT
>MOOZ01000586.1:438635-449456 GCA_002930495.1 Cecropterus lyciades | reverse complement strand
TAATATTTATTCTTATCCAAATAAATACATAAATTAGTTTTCTTTGTAGTAACTAATACGCGGGTGAAACCGTGGGGCGCAGCTAGTCCGATATAAAAGTTTAGGATAATTTTGGATATGTTTCGAGACATTTTTTTTAGTTATAGTAAATAACATCTGAAATCGATTAGGTAGCTATAATAATAACTGATATAACTGATTGTATGATGATAACAAAGAAATAAAACCAAATTATCACCTATTTGTATTTTGCGTTTTAAATTCCTGAAAAATATAACAGCCGTAACCAAAACTATCCGAAAGTAACGGATAATCCGAAATAATTAAATAAATCCGCAACCGTATCCGAAAGCGGTATATTATTATTCCTATATCTGGATCGGTATCCAGATCCGAAAATTCACATCCATAACATCTGCTTTCTAGTTTATGCATATATATTTTGCATGCAAATTCTTGTACAAAAATAAATACCGAATATGAAAGTATCATTTTCTCAGATAATTATGTTATCTCATGTTAATTGGGTGTCTAGATAATTATAATAACTACATATTATAGCATATTATAATTGAGTGAATTTTAATGTGTTACGCTTTTTATTACATAAATTTATCAATTCTAGTAAATGATTTTCGTCACCCCGCGTGACACAGACGTCACTATATCGGTCTCAGTAGATTCCAGAATCGATCCCCAGCTAGACGAATATTTAAATGATGGATTTAAATTTCTTTTCTAGGTCCGGTTATTTGTTTTCGTCTTTGTGTATGTTCAAGGCACTCACGACGCAGGGAAAAAAATATCTGTCTATCTGTACCTGAACAGAAAAATGAGTTCGTACCTTCTTGTCACTGAGATTGAGCGTGGGAATGTGCATCTTGCGCGAGAACGACTTGGTCCAGTCGATCGGGAGGATGTTCCCGAAATTGCCTGTGATTGTCCACCACATTCTGTAACAAATAAACGGTTTTATTATTAATCTTCTTACGTACTATCTGTAGTGTCTTTACCATACTAAGACTTACATTATTTTTTCTACTTAATCTTTACTTATTATCCTCATTTAACCTGCGATAATATGAGAAATACAAGAAAAAGGTATTTACATTACAGACACAGCACCATATTTTATTTAAAAAAAAAACCGTTGATAAAAAAAATATTAATTATTCAATTTTGTATTGAATTCCTACTTACTAAATGAAATTATGAAGGTCTTACTTATTGATTATAATAAAAAAAAGTTTTTTCAAAATTTATTCAAAATATTGTTTCTGAGAAAATCATTATAATATATAATAGAATTCAAACGAGGACTGTTTGTTTTCACGTGTGTGAAGTCATAAATAGGTGGATGACGTTTGAAACTTCAATGAATAATATTAATTTTCCCAAACATGACTGACCCTAATAGATTTAATGATTTATTGATCCAATGTACACTTGATCTGAAATATTATTATTCAATATTAGAGTCGAGAAATGCATTTAATTAACAGAGCAGTTGGTCTCGTAATGAACATATTCTACAGGTTATTAACTTAGAAAAATAGGTTAACATTAGTCAAAATAAGATATGTATGTAAGCAATGCAAGCAAGTAATATGTATGCATCTTTGGTAGATTGTACGTGTTAACAGACTGTAACCGTGTTTAAATTATATTTCTTTCTTTAAAAAAAAAAAAAACAAAACTATTTTTGTTCATTTTCATCTCTTTGACAGTTTTCTAACGGAAAGATATTTTCTTTCATTGCTAACATTACACTTACATGTCTAATGAATAATGATTTTAGATACAGAATACGTCTGTATTCTGTATCGTCTGATAGATATTAAGTATATTTTTTTACCACAGCAATGTAACAAACGTATCTAATTAGCATTTAATAGTGAACTAAAAAATAGATGAATGACCAGCCTTGAACTTGCTAGCTAGATCTGGCTATGAAGCCAGATTTAGCAAGATGCTGATATGATTATCAACATCTTTAATTATTTTATCATTAAGTCCTTACTACTCCAATAGTTAGTAATGCTGGGCATGGTTGAATAAATGTTAATATTATCATTAAAATTCGGTAATATATCTTATATGATAAAAACCCATACAACTAATTAAGTTTTTATAGTTTAAGTAATATGTGTTTCTCGTAATATTGTTTTGCGTAATATTGCGTCAAGGAAAATTTAAAACAAGTACGAAAGGATAAGTTTAAGATATCCGCGTCTACGACACCATTTTTTTAGTAATTCCTATTCTTGTTAAAAAATCATAAATGTGATTAAAAATGTGTTTTTTTTTTATTAAGTACCTAAGGACGGTTGAATTGTTTCGCCATTGCAACACTTGCATGCACCATTACATAATTGAAATAAACAACGTATTTTACGAGCTTACGGATAAATAAAACTGCTTCTGGGTCACGAAAGAAAAGAATGTCGCCAACCATAATATTGAAATGGTAATCTTATTACCAGGAGCTTTTAATACGATTAAAGACAAGTTATGTGGTAAGCATCAACTGCTTTTTATGAAACCTGCTTCATTGCGTAAATTAAACGTTGTAATAGCTTGTAAACATGTTAGGTATCGGTTTGATAAAGCCATTACAAATAATAAAGCGGTCTATAAAGAAGATAAGTATAATTTTATTTTTTACGTATAATTTTTTTTTCGTATTGATGTGTTAAGTAAAGTGCCATAATTACGTAAGGAAGTTGTATCAGTAATACACAATTTTGTAAACTTATTTATTTATAATATGTGAATGTAAAGGCGTGTACACGAGATTGTGTTTGCCTGCAGGCTGCAGGTAGTTTCTCGTAGTAATCTAAGGTTAGAACGTAAAATAAACCTTGCCAAAATAAGTAAAGAATATTCTAAACATAACTAAGAGTTGTAAAACCGGCAGCTATATATATAAAATGTATACATTAGTTTATCATGAAATTAATAATTCTGGCAATAAAGTTAAATAGACTAGACTATAATTGAAATTATGGTTTAGTATTCATCAACTCGCACTAACTAGTAAGTACCAGCTAATACAAAATTCTGATTTTGAGGCGCTATTCAGAATGGATGTACCAAATACATTTTATATCAAATTTCAAGTTTGTAATTCTGGGCATAATATTGGTATTTTTAGGTAAAACAAACCAAAAACCACAAACAGGGTAATCATTAAAAAAGTGTGATTTCAAAACTACTACCTGCGGAAACTATAATTCCCTTACATAATAAAGGTCCGTGAATTCTTGGCCTTGTCTGCCCTTGTAAATTAATGTGATCACAATAATGTTCATTTCTACCACGTATACTTCCTGCGTTGGGAAGAGCTCGTTGCGTCAATCATTCCAATTTGCACGCAAGGTCGATGGAACGTAGCACTGGTTTTTGTTCATCTTCATCTCACGTGTTTGATTGTACTTACATGTTTTTCTCGACATAGATGTTGATGGGTGTAGTGTCTGCTATTTGTTTGCCTTGTTTTTCATTTTCTTTGCCAATCTTTAAATAATTATTATTGCTAGCCATGACAGAATTTTAAATTATTTTTTATTAATTTTATCGAAGACATCTGAATTGATCACTATCTTAAGATAACTTACATATGATAAGATAACTAACAATGAAACAAAAAACGAGTTATCAATCTTAATTACTCACCTATGTGCTAATTTGAATTTATTACTATTAAATATTAATGTCCTTTTTATTGCCCTTACTGAGTACTAACCGCCTCTTAATTTGATTGTTTATGGACTTTGTTGCAACCTATAGAATCATAAAAGTTTCGTAATACTATAGAAAAACCTAGAGATGTTAATATTTTCATAACGTTCTCTTTTCCAAAAAATGTGAGTGATAATAATCAGGGATATTACGGAGCTCCGTAACCGTAACTGAAACTATAGGACATCCGAAATAATAACACATCCGTATCCATGTTCGAAATTTCATATCCATAATATCCCTGATAACATAACAGTAGGTACTTATTGAATTAACGATATATCTCTTTGATTCGCAACAGAGCTCCAGTAAGGAGTTGAAATTGATACTACTATTACTGATCATGGGAAAAAATCGTAAATAAACAATTTATTCTCCACACACCACGACATATGCAAGCGAAGCGAATGCCCGTGAGTCAGCCGGAGACACAAATTGGCGCCAATTTGAGACCGCGGCGCGTCACGGCTCAATTGAGGAATGTGTCACTTCACATTACCGCGAGTAGATGTCCGTGCAGTCTGATTAGAAGGGACTTTTTATGGTATACTGTTGAGAAGAACACAGTAATTTGAGAGAAGCTTGAGATCACAGCGTCTGGCGAAGAAGTAATTATTTTACATACTAAGGCATTTAGTGTTGGTATTGCTAGGATCGCTGAGATTTTTTTTTATTACCTACGATTGGTTTGTGCAGTATGAAATTTTAAAATGCTTTCCAACAGAGAAAAGTAATTAGACTACACAGTAATTTGAAAGAAGCTTGAGATAATAGCGCCTGGCGATGAAGTAATTGCTTTACACACTAAGGTAATACTAGACTCGCTGAGATTTTTCTTATTACCTACGACTTAGTTTGTGATACAGTAAACTTTAAAAAGCTTTCCAATATCGTAAAAGTCAATGAAAAGTATGTGGAATTTGAGTTAATTGTGCTACTTTACATTTTTCCGTTTGCTTGCAGTTATGATTATGGTACGGTCGTAACTCTTATATTATGGCCGTTGAGAATTATTAGAAAGTTTCAACAAATATTTATTCAGAATATTGTGTCGTCAGTTTGGGAGTAATTGGAAACTTACGGAATATTATGAGAAATAACTTTATGCAGAATTTAAAATAAATTTTCATAAAAAATACGTTTACTGCTAGACCTATGGGTAATTCTTCGTTTATATAAATCAGTCCTGCCAACATTTTTCACTCAGTTATGTTAAGAATTGAGGTAATACAAAATAAGAAAGAACAGACATGGGAGAACCAGATACTGGAGCTACAGGTACAGCTCACAAATTACGGTCCATTTCATAAACGTGTTAGCTCATTACAGGTTCAGTGGAAAAAAAGTGAAAAAGAAAACATAATTGTAAGTACCTTCCCTGTACATGTCACTTTGTATTAATTGTTAGCGTTAGCATGTCTGGGAGGATCAGCCTCTTTGCAATTGACATGACCTGGTTGGGAAATGGGCTTGCGTGGCTTGTCAGAGTTAGTGTCATACTATGTGTTTTGTACATTTCTAGCAGCAAGCTACCAGGTTATCATTTTATGAAAGGTTTCACGTACAAAGTAACCAGTCTATCTTTTAATCCACTTATAGTAATTGTTTCATTGCAACAACGAGTGATACCGCTGATATTTGTGTTTTCATTCATAATGTTACATTAAATTAGATAAGTTCTTAGGTAAATCTTTAAGTAGTCTTTAGGTAGTGAAAAGACATCGTCTTACAATTATGTTCAACAAGAACCCAGACAATTATATATGAAGCTTCCAGTGGGCGTTGATCAACGACCGATTTGTAAAGCAACGCTTGATAAACAAATGGCTACTTATTGATAGCTAATTGATTGTGGGCATTATGATAAATTATAATGACCTTCTTAACTTGTTCTGAGAAAGTCGTTGTGATTTGCCTAAAAGCGATTCTTGTATCATATACCCACGATGATGGCCCTATAGTTCAACAAAAATATGTTTCTTTTTTTAATTTTATTAAATATCTAGGTATCATATGTGAAATATAGGCAGTATTAGTGTCGTGTATATAGGAGGCCTTTTTATCAGGCCTTCACAAAATAGCTTTAAGTTTTAAACTTTCAGTAAATTTAACTATAATCGACTTCACCGATCCCTTGTATTCCGGCTTGGTTACAGGTAATCAAAAGATCCAATAACGATGAAGATAATAATGATCATGACAATATCTCTCAGATGCGGTCAAATCCTAAGATGAATCAAGAGCAGAAAAAGTAAATAAGAGCAGACAATATATCGATTACGTGTAGGTGTTTTGCTAAACAATAGAGTAGGTATTCCCTGACATAAAACAGGCCATGACAAAATAATCTCAATAACATGAGGTCTGGTGTTGTCGTTAGTGTGTTGCGTCACACTCGCCATATGGTCGCGTAGAAGATTCTGTATTTTTTCCTACCATAAGTTGACATTTGGCTCCCAAGTTCAAGGTTTACGAGAATAGAACTTGAATGCTAAACGGTTTCTGATTTTATGAGTACTAATATTCCCTTTCGATTTGATATAAAAGTTCGTATCGTATAACAATATTTCTATAACGTTAGTAAGCCTTACTAATTTTATATATGCGAAAGTTTGTGAGGATGTGTGCGTGTTTTTGTCACTCTTTCACGCAAAAACTACTGATTGGATTTGGTTCTAATTTGGCAAAGATGGTTTATGGCCGGGATTAACACATATAATATTTTTTAACGTGGTAAATGACTTAAAGAGTGGAGCCTCGAGAAAAAGCTCGTATAGGTGTCAATAAAATGGTTAAAACATAAAAAGTACGAATGGTTATTATTGAAGTGCTAAAATATGCTTGAACATTAAAACATTTTCAAAGTATAAAACTTTTTGCCTCTCAATATATTCGCAAATCTGATTGTTTCATATTTATAGCGACTCAAAGACAAATATCAAATAATATTACCAAAATGGTTACCGCCTTTATAGGTTTAAAATTATACTTAAATAAATACATAATACACGTATAAAATTTATGGTAATACTCTTGCATAACGAAGAAAGTCACGAAACAAGTTTACGGCGTGTTTTTACATTGAAAATTGTGCGAAGTTCGCTCCCTGTTGGAGCTTCAACGAAACTGGTTTATGTTGTTAATAAAAGAATTCTTGACATGAACACCGAACACTTGCGAGCCGACGTATCAAATTGCTGTAATGCGCAGCAAATGATCGGCACTTGAAAGATAAATGATAAGTTATTAAATTTCATTGTGCAAGTAGCTTCGTTTGTGTACCATTGTTAGGCTAAATCTATAGCTTGTCATTATATATCTACAGTTCTATTTCTCTTATAGTTATTTCTAATGAATGTACAGTTATTTTTACTGCGAAGAGATTATTATTCACTTATTATCATATTAAAAGTGTCGTTAAGCTGTTATTTTAAATTGCCTTTTATTTTAAAATTCTCAATATTAACAATTAAGAAAGTATATTTATTTACTTCCTCGTCAAAATTATGGTGAATAATAATATAGCTTTTCATCTATGAAACTGTCTATATAACATACCCTTTTGTGAAAACGTTTTCCCTAAGTAGACAGGGATTTCTAACAAAATTGTCTATTGTGTGCAAAACACTAAACCTACAAAGCCAGAAGACCTTTTACGGTAACGTCTGTGATCGCTTATACCAATTTGGTATGGTTGTTTTTATAATAACGCCTGATTTTCCTTTTATATATAAACAAGGTTGTAGGTATTTTTGGTAACATGTGTTGGCGAATGTAACAAAAAATACGACCATATCTAATGTATTGGCTACTTGATGAGATGTCTTGGTAAATCCATAGTTTGACTCCAGAACTGTAGGTAATTCGATAACTTTTTCGTTTTAAGTTTTGAACGTTGATTCGGAATAACTAAATGGGTATCTACCATGTGAAGAAGAAATTGGAGTGACCATATTATAATCCAGGAGTCTGCCTACAGGATCATCTTCAGATGATCTATTGTTTTATTCGGATTTACAAACCGTAATATCTGTTCATTACTTTCTGTTTGGCCCTAGGATAAATATGGGTATGTAGGCACTTTGTAGGTGTGCGCAAAGTGGACCACGATGCGTGGTTGTCCGCTAAAATGGATAGCCCACTGTCCCCAAATACGCAGAGAAACTGCGTAACGTAAACCGATGTGGCAGTGCGTCAATGTACACCGTTAGTTATAGTAAGGTTCGGGTGTGTGGCCGTTACTGATTCTGATTAAGCGTTTTGTATCAAAGGACGGGATGTGAGAAAAGTTTGCAAGTTAGGTTGGTTCTTAAAGAAACGAGTATAAACCATTTTATAGATTTTGATAATTCAACTAATGTACAGTTCCTTTAAAGTATATTTAATAGTATGGAGGTAGCAAACGAGCATGCAGCCCACCTGATGGTAAGTGGCTACTGCCGCCCATGGGCATCTGTAATCAACCCTAGGTAAGATCAAACTCTCACCTAAGTTTAGCCACAGATGCGTTGCTAACTGAGAAGAATAAGATGAAATGCCTCGGAAAAGTATGTCTCCCTTACCACACCCTTCAGACCAGAACACAGCAGCGCATAACACTGCTGTTATAAGGCAGAAATAGGTGTGGCGGTGGTGCTTCCGGAGTCGAACCACATAGAGTTCTACCACCTTTAAAGTATAATAACAAGAGCAATTTAGAACTAAAGATAAACAAAGGTAGGTATAGTTACTATTGGTGGTGCCGGAGTCAGTCTGGAATTCTAGCAACTTTAGGGTGTTCCGGCCGGACATTTGCCAGTAGGATATTGTATACTAAACAAAAAACACGTCTTTCATTAAAATAATTTTCTTTTGGAGTCGGTTATAAAAGCAGACACCAAAGAAAGACCTTCGAATAGTGATATTCTGTTGTGTTAATTTATGCGATGTGTAAACGAATGCTATTAAATAGTCTTTGTTTAAACTTTGAATCAACTTCAGTGCCGTGCGCTTCCGTCGTTTTCGTGTGGGAAAGCCCAATTGTTGTCCCGATCAATACTTTTGTAAGTTTCTTTCAGTTATAACCGTGGTTTGAGTGAATGAAGTATGAATATTTTATTATACTTGTCATATTACAATTATCACATTCTGTGAGTAGTATTCATCGTGGGAAAAATATTTTTTTACACGATTTTTAAAAAGTCAACATATTCGTGAAGAGTAATCTCTTCACGAATATGTTGACTTTTTAAGTGATGGTATTTTAGTGACAGTAGAAGTTAGAAATGATCGAGCCATTTGCTTATTTGACTAGTAAAGCTCGCTCTACAGAAGGCTCATGTCTAGGAGTCGACCCTGCCAAAGTTTCTCTAAGACCGATTCTTGGTGAAGACCTAAAAAAAGTCCTACTATCTTTATAAAGCTGATTTAATTATTTAAAACATTACATTAACTAGGATATATTAGTGATCAGTACACATACACAGAAACTTATAAGACACAAAAACAAGTGTTACCTTAATTGCATTGAGGACAACAATAAGAAATAATAACTAACTATATTGATTGAAGGTAATGATTGAAGTGATTAAGTATTGTTGAGTTCTAGACATTTGAAAATTTACAATTCTGGTTGGCAGGATCAAACAACGTCTACTTTTGGTACTTTCAGCAAAATTTGTAAAAAAAATATAAAAAAAAAAACAAAAATGATATATTCACAATCGTTTCGACATGGTGCGTAATGTTTACGATGTGGCAAATTATGTGAAATGAAATGCAGACACAAGTGTTTTCTTAACCTTTCGTTAAATGCCGTTTACTGTTAATATTTACTTTACATGCATTGGGTAATCATGCTAGTATTTTTGTAATACATACGTTTTGTTAGTAGGTAGTTATGTTTATAAGACAGAAGACATTTTGAAAGGTAGGAGAACCAGTGCCGTTCGACCGGGGAGGTAACACCGTCACACCTATTTCTAGCGTTCTTGAGTTCCGGTGACCCTTCCACCGGTGGTTACCGGGTCACTTTTACATAAGGCTACCATTTTAGTCTTCGGGAATAGCGACCCACCTGTAACTGGCTTCAGCTAGAACCCTTATTCTACACTAGCTGAGCTCGCGGTTTCACCCGCGTTAAAAAGAAATGTAACGTGACATACACAAACATTATGCATGCAGCGGAAGATCTTATTAGAAAAAAAACCCCGATTTTGAAACATTCTTCATTGCTGCTCCGCTCCTGTTGGTCTTAGCATGATGATATATAGCCTTCCTCGATAAATGGGCTATCTAACACCGAAAGAATTTTTCAAATCGGACCAGTAGTTCCTGAGATTAGCGCGTTCAGACAAACAAACAAACAAACAAACTCTTCAGCTTTATAATATTAGTATAGATACGAACGCATGCTCGTTTGTTACATTAAACTGATAAAAAAGACAACACGATTCATATATCCTTTTTCTCCTCATTTCATTGTTATTGCTGCTTATCTATTCTATTGCTTTATAAATATTGGATATAAATACATACCATTCATCATCATCCCTTTAGCTTTGTTTTTCTCGTGTTAAGGGACTTTGCCTCTATTTGTCCCATTTTATTACTTTTTTCTCCCTATCTGTTTCTGTTTTTAGCTGCGTGTAAAGACATCATACACGGTGTTGTTGAGATTTATGTAAATCAGACGCGAAGGTGCCTTAGTCTGCATCCCCGCGGTAGTTTACTTATTATAACAGAAAGACTCGAGGAATTCCCGGTAATAATTAATTATTATTGATAGTAATGAATGCATAAACGCATCATTGTCCTACTTTAAGGCAAGAATCTCCTCTGATAGTAGGAATCGTTCAAGTCACAATTCTCCACAGACATCACATATCTGTAAAAACTTTATTTTAGGGACCTCATAATCCGCGTATTGTTTCGTTTCACGCTTAAAGCATCAGATAATTAATTATTCATACGAACATAATTTCCAAAAATCAGATATGCGTACGTAGGATGTAAACCCAGAATCTCCGACGTAAACACCATAATTAATGGTATTAACTTAACTAATCAATAATAGTTAATAACAATAATAATAACAAATAG
>MOOZ01000586.1:383923-405018 GCA_002930495.1 Cecropterus lyciades | reverse complement strand
TTTTTTTCGCCAAACTTCTTAAATGGCATCAAAAGGAAGTATCCTCAAGTGTGAATCAAAGATTGTGGATCAGAGCCGCTACTTTCATAACTGGTATAGTCATTGTATGGCATAACGGTCTATTGGAACCGGTAGAACTCACAATGAGCAAAAACTATAGCACGTTAGCGTCACTTTATCACCATTATCATTACCATCTATCATGGGACGATGAGCTATGAAATCTTAATAATATATCATCTCGATATTTACAAGTTCAACGGACTGGGCCGTACTTATAAAAACGACTTTATTACGAATACAAACAAACATTTCATCTCTACTAAGGTTTTACTGATGGAGAATTCCATTAGGTATTAAGTCGAAAGAAGTTTATAATAAAGAATAAATGTATGACGGAGGAGGCTTCAGGTTTATATTATTTTGTAACTATTATTGATTATGACGAAGAACATTATGAAACAACGATGTCAATTGTAGTAAATTATGACATATGTTCTCCTAGAGTTTCTAAGAATTAAATTCATCTTTCTAGAACACTTCATTATTCTGTTGCTTTATTGACTGAAATGAATGAACCACTATAACTGATTCGTAAGAATTCTACCTCTATCAACATTTAGATTAAAATTTTTAGGAGCTAACTATGCATGTAAATCAATTTGAAGTCAGTAGTATGAACGGATTAAAAAGCGAAATAACTAGTTACTTATCTTTTAAAAAAGAATTCTTTTACGACACGAATCTGTACTAGTTATTCGTTTTGTTTTTGTCGGAATAATCGAATACGTGTTAAGTATAATCATATAACATTCCAATGCACATTGTGCTTTATGAACTTTAGAAACGAATAGTTGTTATAATTAACATAATTTACAATTACAATACAGATACATAAAGGTAAATTTTATTTTTTTTGGGAAATATAAAATACTTGATATTTTATCTCATATTCAAGAACACAATAAAATAATATCAAAATTAAAAAAAAAGTCTTAAATTTTAGACAATTATTCTTGTATGGCTAATCTGGGAAACACTTAAAAAAAAATTACGGGATTATCGGTCGAAGATAGTTGACTTTGACAGAAATGTAAGATGCTTTTATTATCAACAATTTTATTAGCAACAATCTTGAAACCCTAATAAATATGGTCAGCAGGTCACGGTACTAAAATCGGATTCAGACTTATAATAGCTCGTTGCTATCTATTAAAATTCAACGAATTCTATTTTAACAATTTTTATGCAAAAATATCTTTACAAAACCTTAGTCATCATATATTATGACAAACATTAGAAATTAGTGCAGTTCAAATTGCTAAAGTTATCATGTTCCCAGCCTCCAACGCGTAAAATTAAAATAAGAGTATGCCGACAGCATAATCTATTTTAAATTGATGGAAGGTCAGCGTGAGATGAGCACCGGCTGTGTTCAGTGCAGTTAACACTAGCCAACCGTTGGATAGCGTCTTGCTAACAGAATTATACCCGAAATGAAGTATTACGTGTGAAGGTAAAAAACACACGTTAAGAGAAAGTGTGATATACCAATAAAATAAATAGAACTGAATGATTGACATTGAATCCAGTTATATTTAATCCACCGTGTTTGGATTACCAGAACTTAATCTTTCACCGTAAGTTCTGTTGCGGACCATAAAGGTAATGAAACCATGTCAAGATCATGGAGATCTTTAAGTACGTTGATGACAGATGAAAATGAAGATTGCTACAAAATGCTATGTAAGAAGAGTTACATCGTAAATCACATTGTCACTTCCCGCTAGATGAGTTTGTGGTCAAACAGCGGTTTACTCTGAAAAAGAAATCTGTTACGCTGCATGGAAGTATTATACATTCATATCAGTATTATGTGTCAGTTTCATGCATCTTTAGTAAATTAACTATTTTTTGCAGTTATATATATATATTTAAGTTGCTTCTTCTGATGCATTTTGACAGTCACATAAGAGTGTACAAATTTGGAGCAGAAGATGAAATGCAAGCTACAATTACATATTTTTAGTGAAGGACGAATATTACGCGCTAATGTAACACGTGGTTTATTTAATTTATAATAAACGCTATCTAGTCTATATATATACGATACTTATAAATAATAGTATTTAAAGGTGTCGCTAGTGCAATAGCTTCATAAACAAATGGTGAAGTCTATAATTTCATAATTAGTTCTTGATTGTAAAATGCACTACAGAATTATTAAATTCCGTAGTAATTACGCCAAGAAAAACTATAATTTCTTACGTACGCATATTTAGATTCATTTGTTGAAATAGGAAATACATTTTTTATTTAATACATAATTTTAGCTAATTATATACCCATTTAAAATGTAGTAGTATCAGTAATACTTTGTAATTATAAACCAAAAGTGTCATTCGTGGTGGCGTGTTCAAGGAAACCGCGACATATGGCAGAGATGCGTCATGACAACGCAATTCTGGCCTGTTGATAATATAACATGTGTGTATAAGGCATGCATAATCACCCGTTGATAAACATTGACGCCCATATTCTCATATTACAATGCAAATAAGATTATTCCTATTCAAATCAAGAAATAGACGAATCAATTTTTAATCAAAGAAATTTCAAGAAATTACTGACGTTATATTGAGTTTTATTTACCTTTGTGGGTAGTTAACTCAACTAACAATTAACATGTCTAGTGACGCATGATGCGGTTGATGAATTTCAAGGAAATCGAAACAAATTTAATTCACAATTCTTGCATTGTAATGATTTTGCTTTAAATGATATGACATTGTATTCATTCATAGTGTAATGTAATTATGTAGTCATCAATTTAAATCACACAGCGAATAACAATCTGCATTCAAACGCCAAACATATAGTTACATCTATCATATCTCCGCCTATGGCCCGCATCAGGGTTTTGCATCACCGTTAGATGCTTGTAAACATTATTAAGATCGAGCAAAATACGAAAAACGTCGAAAAGCATTTTTCATGTATATGCATATTCATTTATTTTTACCATGTATTTTAGCTATAGCAACACACATTTTGGGAAAATATCAACTTTATCTGTTACGGTATAAAATATGATGATCAACTTTGTGACAAACATTGGCTCAGGGTTCAAGATATAAGGTTGGTCGCTTCTCGCTTCAGAATACGTACTTACTGTGCTACACAGGTACTAAGGTTCAGCTTCCAAATCACTCAATTAATAAAACCCATGGTTGGTGCATCTGAGTTAGTCGACCGTGAAATCGATGCCCCACCTCTGTTTTTAAGGCTGATTCAGAGAACAATTCTTTTTACAATTTAGAATCACAAAATACTCTCATTTGTTTCCAATGTCACATTGTTATGCGTTGCAATTTCATGCTTGTTTGCGATGTATATCGTACACTAATTAACATATCTGTATGAGTCTTGTTGTACGATTTATCTCACGGCTACGACTACATTCATGGAGGTAATTTTGTAATTCCTCAAAATTATTTGTATACATAAGCGTTGAGATATACTTATGGTTATGAAGAAGTACTTCTGCATAACATTTGTCTTGGTATTATGTCAAGTTACTGTCAACACAATTCCGCGTGTTTTTGTGTAATTTAAATCACATCTACTATGATAGTCATACCGCATTTCGTATAGGCATGTGTCCGTGACGATGTTTACTCGATTAGAACAAATAGCTTCATTATAATATGATTACTTACCAAAGATAATACTAGTTTAGATTTTTTGCATGTCATTCACACGTTCTCTCATTTTTATATGTTCACGGTCCATTAAGCAAGTGATCTATTATAATAACAAATTACTATGAATCATTTTTTGTTGCGGTTAACGAATATAAACTTTACTATCATATAATCGATTTTAAATCATAGGGCGCTGTTGACAGGGAATCTTCATATTCCCATTGATTGAGGCACCCATCCATAAAATTGAATAGAACCACATAATAACATGTTATACACCCACATAACGTCATTACCATTTGAAAAGTAATTAACGTCTACGACTATAAAATCTTATACAAAAAGAATATACGAAATTCGATTTAACTGTTTTTCTGGTAGAAGTGCCTAATTTGGATTGCTTTAAGTTTATCAAGAAAAAGCGTATGTTCATGAAAAACATAATTTTTGCTCTTATTTCAACATTCCAGTCGAATATTATTTAGATGTAACGCTTTCATTTAACAAACAGACAAATCATGAATAATAGCTTCTGTATCTTACAGTGAGAGATGTTCCGTATCTTAAATCGAAAGCCCATAGATATTTAATCGTATTAAGTCATAAAGTACACAATGATATTTTGAAAATTGATCGTACCAGATTATTTGTTGCGCAATAAGACAACTTCAAAGGTAATGCCGACAAAAATATACGGTATCATAAAATGGTGTATGGAGTCTCTGCCCACCTTAAATCGAAGAAATTAACATCGACTTTCTAATTCCAAGATTACATCGACAGGATATGAAGAAAAGCTTCAAATGCTGTGTGATCGAATCTCACGTGACCGTGGTAATCGTGTTAAAATTTTAAAATAAGGCACCGATAACTTTCTACAACATCGTAACGGAAAGGCTTATCGAGTAGGCAATTATTTTGTTAGTCTGTAGTTAGTTCCTTGCGAATCGCAGGTCATTACCCGAGCCCACATGCGTAGGTGGAGCGATGATGGAAGCCCACCCTTGTTAGTTCGATTATTATGGCAATTTACGAATTAATTAAATAGACATTGCGATTATTAGAGTGAATATCTATCAAGTACTATAAACAATTTAAATGACGTTTTCTTTTCCGGTTTTAGAAATAGGTAACATGTTAAAAAAATAGTAGAATATTAATAACTAGGATAACATGTTATAAAATGTAGTAGAATTTTAATAACTAGGAAAACAAAAGTATGTTACATAACTGGAAGCATAAATGGGATTTCTGTATGCATAATTCATAACGGAATATACATTTCAAAGGGAGAAGGGTACAAAATTATGCGCTTCTATAGATAGTTGAATGTGGGATCGTGGAATAGTATTCTATGCGGAAGGAAAATTACGCCAATTTACTGTCATGTCAGAATTTGAATACTTTTATGCAAATTCCGGCTACCGTTTCTAAATATGTTTATGCTGAGTCGAATGCTTCTTAAGAATTTTCCAATATTCTTTCACGGGTTTATATTCTATCAAGACGGTATTTTTTACTTGTAGTGTAATTAATTTATGATGTGAAATATGTATACATAATTTTATTTTTATTGGTAATCTTAACGTAGCTGGATAAATTCTATAGACATTCTAGATCTTTAGAATGAACTGTTAGGGATGAAAGGGTTAAAAGCAAAAATAAACTTCATATTTATGTATTTTACTATTTTTATGTCAATATCGAAATTAAGGCACTTAGCTTGTAAAAAAATACTAAGTTAGGTTATATGTTATTTATATAATTGGGTAGAAGATCCTTACTAGGTTGAATTATAAAATCTATTATATTTTTCTTTTATTACAATATTTACTGTATTGTATGTAAATACACGTATTGTATTTCTACTATTCGCATAAAGTCAGAGCTTACATACGTTTAAAAAGTTAAAGGTAGGTATTTAAGGTGTCATTACAAAACAAAAAAGATGGATGCAACAAGGGCTCATTAAGTCGCAGTACTAGATCTAGGACACGCTTCCGTGCACAAACATCTGATAAACTTGCAAATTGTAGCCCACTGATAAAAACCCCATTTGCATCCTTATGAAAATGCATAATAATTACATACATTAAATCGAACTACCCGCGACATGACTTCCATGTGAAAATTCACTTTTAAATGTCTGTTATGTAGCTAAATAAAGCCGTACGTAATTTATGAATAGACCAAAACTGATTTAATGCGTTTAAGAAATATGTAATTGAAGTGGAAAGTCCGTTTTTGGGAAGGCTATTTCAATTATTCGGTTTATTATGAATTGACATGCAATGTATGAGCAGGTGCAGAGATATTAGCGAATTAAAATTATTTATTAACTGGAAATTGATACGAAGACAGGCTGGTCACTGCTAAAGGTTAAGTTACGGAGTTGCGGTTATGAAATCAGTTTTGATCACGCAAATACGTACATACATACGAGTAAGGTCACAAGTCACAGGTTATTTCATGCGTGTATAAGGCATATAAAATTTATTGGCCTACCGAAGCACCCACAGTTGGCAAATATTGGCTTCAAGGTGAGAGATTTATTCAAGGATATTACGGTACCTGATCAGCATAGTCAGTTCCCAGGAAATGTCTGACCCTTAATCTCCAGCGGGAATCCAATTTACTTTGAGACGTGACCACACTCATTATTCTTTCGGTTCTTTGATTTATTCGATATTTTTGCAATTACATTGCAAATGATTCAAATGCAAAATTTCTTTTGCCAGTGAACTGCGCAATTAGTATTCAAAATGAAATGCATCATGACGGACGTGCGTCGTGTGCCGCACTCTATCGTGGCTTATAAAGGATCACGCAATGAATATCAATGGCGCCAGGGAATAAACATTCACCAACTATCAAAAATATATTTTACAAAATTAGCTATTATATTGGTGACTAAAGTACAGTAAGATTTAAACGCTTTCGACACTTTCTACACTCATAGCCCCACACTAGGATTTTCCTGTGTCGTGGGTGCCATCCACCCAGAACAGAAATCTAAACTCATCATTCAGATGTCTGTCTGGCCGGGGATTGTAACGTCAAAACTTAAAATTCTGAATTTAAAATCAAGAAAAACTATCACAATCTTCTAAAGATTATTATAAAGCGAATTGCATAAAAATACATGTAATGATAAATACGTTTTTCTTCAGGGAAATCAGTTATAAAGGATATATCGGTTTCACAAAACAGTTCAGTTTCGCTTTGTTTTTTCAATAAATAAACGAACTGCTGTAGTAGTGAATGACGAACCCTTAAACCCCTATTTGATTGCACATAACCATATGGTGGTTATTCAATATTCGGCAAGGTGTCCCTCAAGCAAGGTGGTTGTAACATCTGCACACATGCCCCTTGCGATCCAAATGAGAATCACTGCCCGAATCAAAGCATGCACCTGTTGTATTGACAGGTTCCTACAGTTTTTGTCAGCATATGCCGTCAGGTGCTTTCTTACCCTTTTTTACCCTTAGGATTTATATTCAAGTGTGTTGTTTTAATTCTTTTGTATATATTGCTTGGTGTTACCAAGAAGTATATTTTATTAATGAATTTACTATAATTATACGTGGTATACCACGGCGTGATATATTTTATCTTGAATCTAATGTGTAGTAAATTAGGGTATAACGTACGATGTAACAAAAATAGCTGCAAAATAAACGATCCGGTACAAAAGAACACATGTTGGAATGTTCGCGCAAATAAAATCTTAAGATTCCTCGTAATCTATACTTTAAATTTTATTGTTTCACATGTGTTCCGTTTGAAACTGGGTTACTTGTTTACTAAAACGTAAAGGTATCAATGACCGACAGGACGCACCCTCTCAGTTGTTTGCGAATTGGATAATTTATTAGGTTTCCCATTCTTGAAATTTGGGTCATTTGGATCAGTTCCAAAATATTTACTTTGACATAAATAACGTGTTATGTATAAAAGTATCTGATGGTTATGATTAATAGAGGTATATGTAACAAGTCATTTTCAAGTTGACAATAAGATAATTGTTTATATATAACTGAAATGTAAATAAATTTTATCAAATTTTGATAACGACATTTGGTATGAGTTATGTTATGCTGTGAACTCAGTAATTTGTAGTCATTGCAAATGTTAATACGATGACAGAGGGAAACAAGCCATAAAAACTAATGCTAAAACAATGTAGGTAATAAATTATACGTTCCCATAACACTGTGAAAGAAACATGGAAGCTAGAGAAAAAAGCGTTTTCTTTATCTTCGTAATACAATAGGGAGACGTGAAAGACTTGCTTTCAAGTAGCGCCATGAGAAAAGAGTGTTTAAGTACCTGTGACCATGAAGACCATTTCTAAAAAACATTAAAACAATGTTGTAGAAGAGACTAAGGTTACTGAGAGAGGGCTAAGTTTGGTAAAATGTTATCAATAGTTGAAAGAACATTGTACTTCACGCTTTCATATGAGAAGCTTAATTATATTGTCATTGATGTAACGAAAAGTTAGCAAACATTGAGAGCTATCGTCGGTAATGGTAACAGATCAATTTCTTTTTTTTTAATACAAGTTAGAGTTAATGCAGTGTCTAATAGTTACCTACCTCAAGCATAATAACTATAAGTGAAGAATGTTCATATAATTCAAAGTTATGAGAAGGAATATAAGATGCTGGCTATATTAAATATACTCCTAATATAATGATCTATCATTAATGCGAACCATAAATACCAATCTAATACAAATGCAGCAATAAGTTTCCTTATCATAGCTAAGTATAAATAAAATTATATACGAGATAGTGGTAATAAGTATTACGTAGAACATATAATGAGGTTCGACTGTTGTTAACCTTTGACTAAAGTATGTCACAAAAGGTATGTCTGGTCGCTCGCAATATTACTCTTTGCTTGGGTTGGGAGAGTTGGGAACAAAGTAGGGCGGGATGGGGTGCGATGCGTCATCGCGACCCTCCGCTACACACCCCCAACACCCACGACCCGTACATCGATCGATCCTGCGGCCACTGATGCCATGCGCAAAGCCCGCCCTTTTTGTTTATACTACTTTGATTCTATCTCAATTTTTTTCTTGAATTTGTTACGTATTGTCTTAATATGTATCAGATAATTTCTTTCACTGTAATTAAGTACAGATAAAGATTTTATGATACAAATTCAGCGATGATATCATCATGAGCTATTTCGGCTAAGTATGAAAAATTTAGTAATAATTAGTACTCACTGGCATTCGTTCATAATTTCTTCCTGCGAGCGAACCTGCACTGGAGCAAGCTTCTCAACACTCTCCTCATAGTTCCCGAAACACTTCGTGATCTTCTCATCAAATGTGTTCACCAAATCCTCCAGCGACCCGGAGAAAGTCTCAGTGAAGTTGTCTCCTTCACCGTTTTGCAAATTATCCTGTTTACACTTCACCGGTTTTGGCTCGTCATTATCGTTCAACTTATTGGAATCGGTTTTGATTTTACTCATTTCACTTTTGAGATTGTTGATATTGTTTAAATGAATATCATTGCCGTTAATGTTCTTTTGGAGATAGTCAGCTGTGGACAGACAGTCGTCCGCCTCTTCGATTTGAGCAAGCGGCGCTTCGAACTCTAGTTCGGCCATCCTGCCAGCCGCTTCTCGCATGACCGAACGTCCACCCGCGCGGTTTACTGCGCGAACACTGCGTTTGCTAGTCTCTGTGTCGTGCCAACTGTGTCGCGCGCGTGTATAGTACTACTATACCGAGTATACTGAGCTTGTCCTGACCGACGCGCCGGTGCCGATATTGTAGCGAATACTGCAGCTAGGTAAACCATTATTTCTGTATAAAATGTAAATTATACCTACTCGTCATTTAAGAGAAAATCTTATCAACGAAATAATTTTCAAAGTAAAGTATCAACTACTTATGTACTTATTTATTATTTTTACAGTGCATTGAGAATTTAGTGAAAGTTAGCATTATTATAGTAAAATACCACATCATTGCATGCAAATATGTATTAAGCAACAGCATAAATAATAGAAAACAATATAGAATTAATATATTATAAGGGAATTACATTTAAGTAGAAAATAGAATACCTACATACCTCATTTGATCAATTTACAACAAAAATACAGTTTACATTTAACTTTCTTCGATTCTTTTACGAAATAAATTATAAAACTCTTACCCTTCATTTTAGATGTTTATAACTTTATAAAGAGTATAGTATTAATTGTGTACAAACTACATTATTTACAAAATATGCGGAGTAAATACTAAGCAGGTTAATTTTCGTTTATTCGCGCCATCTCCGCGTTTTATGTTCATTCGTTCAATGATCAATCAAAATTGCAATGTTGCCGGTTAGAATTAATCTTATAAATAAATGAATATGTGTTAATAATCATATTCCAGATTTATTTATAATCAACTTGTTTTGAAAATATGATGTTTGTTTGGAAAACACGTAGGATGAATTAATGTAATCTAAAAAAATATCATTAATTATAATAAAAATCGTTTAACTCCTGACATATGTCAATTTGACGAAAGTCATGTTTGACAACATAACATCTGACGTTGAATTCCAGTGCGTGAAAATGTAAATTGCCAAAGTGCCACAATAAAATGTTTCTATTTCGCATAATGTTATAGAAATTGTAACAGATAAATCGTTATGTATTTTATTAGACGAAACCAAGATATTAAATCAATCTGCTCATTCATACGTTTATACAGGTAATCTCTGCATGCAAATCCTTATTACGATTGACTTATAGGTAGTGTTAGTACGAAGTGCATAATTATGTATTTCTGAATTTCAGTGTAGGCAGAAAATCTCACTACGATGTCTTGAATTTGAGAAAAAATTGCTCTGACAAAGAAATAAAAGAAGCTTATATTCAGATGAGCAAAGAGGTAAGTCTTGATATAAAATAGTAATTATTGCTCTCATTAAATATGAATACAGTCTTTTTTGGTTCTATCTGTTATGATTATGATGATTAAATCCATTATGATAATGAACGCGATTCGGATTGTATATTGAAATTAAAAATGCTATAAAGAGATATCTCGGAGCTATTGAGTTCTACTAGTTTCAATGTAAAGTTTATCTAATGCCCATGTTTAGATAAAATCGGCAGGATTTGTGGTAAGAACTGTTTTAACTTACTGTTACTTCTACAATACATTCTGTTCATTAAATGTATTAGTACTCACATTTGTGATTGAATCTGTAACAAATTTATGTTTCAACTGTTATTCATTGTAGTGACCACAAATGTCAAATATACTATACTATTGGTTTTCAATAGCAGAATTCCCTTGCTGCCTGTGAATGTTGTATGAAGGGATGTATTATAGGAGATGGTGGTGTCTTTAATGTGGTCACCAATGCATGTTAGATGGAGTGGCTATTGGCTAAAACCCTCATTAGGGGAGGCCTATGTCCAGCATCATACTTCAAAAAGTCTAATGGATAGATGCTTTTTTGTTAACAGTCATACTATTCTCATGATACACATAATTTCTTGGCATAATAATTGTGTTGTCATGATTTGATAGCAGTGCTCATACTAGGAATAACACGTCTTTTCATGTCATACAAAGTATATTAAATAGTTGTATGAGATATTTTTAAATTGGCAGTTTGGTATACTAAATATTTTATTAAATACATTGGCACAGTTGTCATAAATGATAAAATTTTAGTTTTTAATTAATAATCTATATCAAAACCTGCTTTTGAACAAGGCAAGTAACACAGGTATTTTACACCTAATTTAAGTTATGGCCAGAGCGTGAAAGTAAATCTGTGATAACAGTAACATAGCAGTGTTATCTATGTGTCTATCACATTATTATGTTAATTTCTAACAAAAGAAGTATTTTGAAAAACAAAATTATTAATTTTCACATATTATAAGAAATTTTTAGATTAGTTTTATCAATGAGTGTTGATATTGTTTTTTTTATACTGATAGCTACTAAGTTGATCATCATAACATTATAAATATGATTATTATATGAAGGCATACAATCCTCAAAACTTATAATACAGCTCAGTATTTAAATCAAACAACATAATATCAACAATTGTGAAAAAACAATTGTTTTTTCCAAAATATAAGCTTTAACCTTATATTTTTTTACTAAGTATAATTTTCCAAAATTCATCATTCATTGTATTCTTTCAAAATGTACTTGTTTGGCTCCCACTTATGAAAATAGACTTTTTTAAATCTAATATGCAGTTTTAGTTATTTTGAAGATCTTTCCTGTAACTTCATTAAGCATTTTTCACTATTATAACTTTGGTATTTCAACTCACTTGAAATTTTATTATTTATGATCTTATATTGAATTATAAGTGATCTGTCATTTTAACCTTGTCATTTTTAACAAACCAATTTATGGTTTGTTAAGATTTCCAGCCTTACAATTAATTGATTTATATGTCTAATGTTATTTTAATAAAATCAGTTTATTTTAATTTTCAGTACCATCCAGATAAAAACAAGGATGTAAAGGCTCAAGAAAGGTTTGTTCGCATTGTGGAAGCGTATAATGTTCTGGGCAAACCAGGCAGCAGAGCGCAGTATGATGCTTTAATTGATTCTGAGTCCAATAGTTCATATGTGTATAGGACACATGTGCCATATAAGTAAGTTTTTATGGATATTGTACATCTTTAAATCACAATCAACTCATTGGTGTCCTCCATTTTCAATATAGCCCCATTTTGTCTATAGCCTCATCATGGTAAGTAATAATGCTCAAAGATATACAGTCAATCCCAGATAGCTACCTGAGGTTGGCCATACATGCTTTTCTAAACCTGAATAAAAAGTTGGAACATCACATAAAAAATTCTCCTTCTTCCTCATCACATCTATATCTCATGCCATGCACATTTACAAACCACAAAAAATGTTAGCACCTTTAGTAGCCTTCAGTTATTCTTATTACTAGAGATGCGCCGAATAGTGCTTTTACCTGATAACCGAATACCGAATACTATTTGGATTAATCTTTGCCGGACCGCATATTCGGCCGAATTATTTGGTGTGTTCATTAAAATTTTAAAATCTTGATTTGAGGTTTAAATATATATTTAATTAATGTTGTAAAGTAATAAATATATTTAAAATAAATGTTGGCTATAGTTAATATAGGTATAGAAATAAAACATATTTATTAACTTGACTTGAGGTTTTAAAATGAATGTTGATTTGTAGTTTGATTTCTTCATTTTTTTTAGCTTTTTTTCGACACATTCTTTACAGGATATCTTTGACTTATAATATAACATAAATCTTACATAAGAAGTGTGTCTTTTAGTTATATATCTACCGCGTCATGGCCAATAAAATAGCAATACTCGAATGTAATACATTCGGCACCAAAACCGAATAATTCGACCGTATTCAAATATTGGAAAAGATTCCGAATACGCCGAATACCGAATATTCGGCGCATCTCTAGTTATTACCATGAGTGGTTTTATAGTAGTAGTAGATTTTGAAATTATGATAGATCAATTTTTATGCAAATGAAGTGGAAATGAGCATCTAGCCTCCATGACTTTAATCTTATAGAAACTAAATAGTCCAATTATCACTATCTTTTCTTATTTATACATATGTAACTTTATGACCATATTATGTTTTATATTAAAGCTGGTATATGGAGTTTTAACTGCAGACTTCAGACTTTTTGAAATGATTGTTTATTATTTTTTTCAGTTTACGAAACAATCCCCAGTACAGTTACTATGACCCTCGTCCTCAAACTAAAGGTGGCAATACCAACTCTGATTCATATTATGGAGTGAAAGGTATCAAAAGGCTACCAAATTATGCCATCATTTTGATATGTTTTGGTGTTGGCGCCCTTGGTTGCCTGTTGCAACTGGTTATCATAAGGTATGTCATGAGAATAAAAGTAATGATATTTGTAAAAAATATCTTTGAGGAATTGAAATAAGTAATAATATTAATTTATATGTTTCTTTGAACGTTTGTCTGTCTCTTTGACTCTTAGTCTGTACCACGTGATTAGTAGGACAACGAGGTTGTTAAATTTAAAAAGTTCGAAAAACTTACATAAATATTTTAATATTTACGAAAAAAACCGGTATGGAATATATTTTTGAGATTCGTCATATTAACAAATTGTGTCCCTGCTACCTTATTTAACTGCCACAATCGAGAATCGTTGTCAGAAAAGAAGTTGGAAGTATCAACGAAATGAAAGCTCATAAAAAAAATGAAGCTAAAGCTTGATTGTAATATGTGGTACAAATGTACGGGGGACTGGGCTATCTGTGTTTAAAATCGCATCAAACCAAAACTAACTACTAATTTAATTTAAATTGAAAATATATTTATAATCCAAATCTTGATATAATATTTAGTTTTTATTTCATTCATCCATATATTCTGTCAAATATAATAGTATATAATTAAAAGTTATATTACATATTTTAGACGAGCATATAACCGTTTGGAACATTTAGTATGTTTTTAATGTGACAATAAAATATGTAAAGTTATGAAAGAATTTAATAATATAGAAATATAACAGTGGAAACTGTATACTCATAAGAATAATGGATATGATCTATGTTGTGTATCTGGAATGAATTTTTTGTTTCCCAAATAAATAAATAAATATGTTACCAAATAATTTGTATAATACTAATTGTTGAATTAATATTAATACATTTATTATAATTAGTCTCCGAACCAAGTTAAACTTAGTTCCAAATTGGCTAAAAATTTTATTTTGGAATAATATGATATATCATTTTTTTTGGAATAATATGAATTTCAAACACAACTGACGACCCAAACACACAAAGCAGTGTGCGTTTACCCCTGTGCTTCAAAATCTTCATCGCGCAGTCGTATATCGCATTTTGGCCGAAGCCGAAACTTTGGTCGGACACTAATTATAATCTATTGTAATTTTCTAAATTATACACAAAAAAGTTTATTAACTTCTGTTAAGAACTCTCTCTTAAGAACGTTATAATTACCGTTTGAAAGTTATGAAAATTATATTACAGAGAATCGTACTCAATACATCGACGGAAGAACATCGAGAAGTCCATAATGTTGGCTGAAGAGCTCGAGAAAGTACGCGAAGTGGCTAGAGGAAAAACGAATGAAGTAAATATTGTGCATTAGCTTATTTTTGCGGCTCTGCCCGCTTTGATAACGTTACCACGGTAATGAGTAGCCCGTGTATTAAGCCAGGTCATAAACTACTTGTGCGCCAAATTTCAAAATCCGACCAGTAGTTTTGCGTGATCGAGTTATTTCTAGCGTGACAGTTCTTGCTTTTCGTTGGAAGGATGTGGTTGCCGGCTTACTTATGTATGAGGCTGCTATCTCAGTCCTCGACAGTAGCAATGCATCTGTGATCGACTTCAGATCGAACCTCTGTTCTATATGAAGTTGCTTACAGATGTCCATGGGCGGCAGTAACTACTTACATTCAGGTGGACTGCATGCTCATTTACTACTTCAATCTGATAAAAAAAAAACAAACACAATATTAGTAAGATTATCACAACTAAATACTATTAGGCTTAGTGGTTTTATGGCTCTGCCATTGGGATGTTTACTCCTGTTAATGAGATGCTCCTGCAACAAATGCTCTTTTGGAAACATATCGCTGCTGTGTATGAATAACTGCACTATTCAAAATTAATTTGAAGTTAACGATATTTTTTTTATCCAAAAAGTTTTTATTATGATGTATCTAAAACTCATATTTAACTCCTTTAAATTATTCAAGTTATGTTTTTCATTTTAGTCACTTCATTTTTAAAAGATAAATATTTTATATATTATCTTTTATTTTTATTTAATTTTTAATACTTGTATTAATTAGCGTTTTTGTGTCGTGTTATTATTGAATCCAAGCAACGATATATCATATTAATTCAACATTTTAGATACAATAACGTGTTATTGTTTTCAGATGCAAACTCGAATGCTAATGGACAAAATAGTGACGGCGGCTAACCCTTCTGTCGCTACTGCATCCCTTGGTCAGGCTCTCGCTGACGAGAAAAAGTGATTTGTTTATTTATTATTAAAAATTATCTATTGTAGTTTACACTGTGAGGGCTATATCGCATCTCTTTTAATAGTTTTATTATGAAATTGTTACTATGAATTTTAATTTAGTTTCATTAACACATCAAATATTTTGTCCATAGTAAGAAAAGTATTACTATCATACAGGACAACGAACAGATTTCCTTGATGACTTTGTCTCTTTTTCTATAATTTTCAAAAAAATCTATCTATTTTGAAGCTCACGCGAATAACTTAAAACTTAACGTAGGTTACTGTTTATAATTTTTGTGCCAATAACAATAAATTTACATTTTGTAAATAAAAAAACAATATTTGTTGAGAATTTTATTTATGCTCATAGTCTTCTCAGTGACACTATGTAAATTTTTGTAAATACTAAATAGTTATAATGTAAATCTTTTTGATACATGAAATATAAACATAGTAATGCGATATTGACTTTGACAGTGTTTAGTTTGTGTACTATAGTTTGACAGTTGTACAAAATAATAAAAATATATTAAATTTACAAATACTGTACATAAACTAAAGAACAAAAAATATTTTTATCATATTAAACTACTGAACCTGTAATGAATTAAAGAAAAATTATATTATATCTTGTGGTCAAATTATAGTTTGTATGCGGTTTGAAATTTGACACAGAGTGTGATATTTTGTAAAATTAATCAGAATCGCTCTAAGTAATTTTGTAGTATAGATGTTAATATTTTTGTAGATATCTACCTCAATTTATTACATGTAAATAAATTATTAAATAAATATTTAAAACACGTAGCTAGTTTTTATTTAATATTTAGTTTTTATTTATTTTCATTACGATTTTGCTTTGACTAGTTTAATTTTACAGGAAATCATCAAATTCTATGTTAACAGAATTGGAAATTTCAGAAATCGATTTTAAATACGATACGCCCGCCAAAGAAGGAACAAGTTTATGTCAAGCGATAAAAAATGCTATATCGTATTTGTGTTAATAATAAAAACATTTATCTACATTGTGAAATTGTGTTGTGAATATAATAATTCAAGTAAAATATATGCCGTCCACTTAGCGTTTTAATATCGATTTATAAGTATCGACTTTAATTCATACCTTTTTTTTGAATATACTTAAAATAGTGCTCACCTAGGCATTTAAAATATGTTTGGTTAGGCCTTAATAATATCTGATAAGCACGGATTGTTGACAGATTGATAATTATATTGTAATCCTACAAAAACCTAGTGTACGTTGGGACATGTCGCACGATGAGAATAAAAGGAAATGCTCATGCGAATTTTCTATTTCTAAGAAATAACAAAAGTGTTCACATTTAGGTTTTCTAAAGGGGGGGGGGCATTTATCTTTGTCCCTTTCTCGCACGAAATCGCCCTTATTCGTTACTACGTTATTGAAGTTAAAAGTGTATCTATAATTAAAATATATCTTTCTATCATTCTACCATATAACGGTAATAAACGTAGATCTAAAAAATGTTTTTTTTTTTTTATTTAATAAAAGAAAGTAAATTACTTTTACAGATTTATTAAATGTAATATATTATCGAGCACATAAGTAAGACCTTAGAAAATAAAATTTACTTCGGATAGTAATTTAAACATTTATTTTTATATATACAATGGATAATAAAATTAGGCTTTTGTATTCATCTGTAGAAGTAGGATTATTTATAATTATGGTATAATTATTTAAATTTACCCAACGCTAACAGATTCTTGCTCAAAGAGAACTTTGACATAGACCCTGTCTTCATTGTGAGGTGGTTCTGGGACTATGAGCGGTTGACCGTCCAGCTTGATGTCTCTGTAGGGGGCGCTGTAAACGCAGGTGTATCCGTGGTGTTCAGCCGATATGGCGGAATATGCGCTGGACGTGTCCATTCGGATCAGTTTGATACCTCTTTGTAATGTGGCTCGCCTGAAATGGTGATATAATTATTTAGTTTTAGCTTAGACATAATAATTTTTACGTTTTATTTAAATTATCTCTAGCTCTCTGCCATAATTGTACCTATATATTTCCTTAATCTATCTTATTAATTAGTCGCAGATTTATTGGTATTCATATAAAAAAAATCCTTAGTTTTTAATTTACTTTTAATAATGCCTTTTATTTAAAAGGCATTATTAAAAGTAAATTAGCAATAATTAATTTGCTTTAAAAGTAAATTAACAATAATTAATTGTATTTACAATAATTAATTTGCTGTGCTTTTAATATGTGATCATTGTTTTTTCACAGGTTTAAGTTCGGCATTGGTAAGCTTTGGAACTTACTGAAAAAATAAAGAATATTTACAAGAGTGGTTCTACCACTCTTGTGTTTAGTTTTTTAACACCATAACACCAATCATTTCTAACCAACTATATGGTACGTAATTGTACCTAATATTCAGTTTAAAGGCTAACGTCACAGAAAGAAATTTACCTTTGCTTTGGACGTTTCTTAAGAGTCTTGATAACTAAATTGGGATGCAGACAATCGAAACTTTCTTTGAAAATTAAACTTACTCAGTGGTTTTTAGCAGAGCGTTCATGATACCCTTCCGTCTCCATCTATGGTCTGTGGCGGCAACCTTTACTTCCACCATTTTTTCCTCATGCGGGAATCTTTCCCAAAGTCTCGCTCCGGTTTCCCGTCGAGCTAGGATATGAAGAATCTTCTGAAACTTGGGGTTTTGGCATTTCAGTGCCTGGCTGAGTAGATCGTTGCCATTGTCGTCCTGTAAAACATAATAACTATAAAATTATTATGTCAAATTGTGGAAGGTTCGTGTCTCGTGCACCGCGGATCATTCGTTTCAAAAGTCAATTGTGCATGAGGTAAGAATGATCTTATAAGGCTACATAATTTTGCTGGAATTTATAGCGAAATTGTCAAAATTCCATGACACTTGCGTGCTAAGCGAATGTTTCTTGACCGAGCGGTTTGATTAAGTTGACACTATATAACACTATAAGTATGTATACCTACCAAACAGGATCACTATAATGATCCAAAAACACTCGATCTTTTAGGGGAGGAAATAAATTATTTGGATATGTGACACTTTTATATAGGTATGTTTGTAATTAAAGCGAGCGATAATAAATGCGAAGGTCCATCAATTAGGACTCGCTTTAATTGTGTACACGAACATAATGAGGAAACCGGCATGACTGAGCGTTAGCTTAAAAATATCTCTATGGTTTGAAACTTATCATGATGTCCATTAATCCGATCTTAACCAGAGTACTGGTAGACTATGGCTTGATCCCTTTTCATTTTGAAAGAAGACCCTTAGGGACCGCTATGTTTTAATCATGAAATGCTTTCTGATCATTGGTTATAATTTAAATAAATGTTAGTTAGGATAGTTCTTCATATATCGTCTTTGGTACCTTTTGCATTTGTTTACTGTCAACCCATTATTGTCCCACTGCTGGGAGCGGTTCGTCCCTCACATTGAGAGTTTCAGACCATAGTCCACCGCGCTGGCCAAATGCGAATTGATAGACGTCACACACCTGTGAGAACTTTTTTTAAAGGGCTCCCAGGCATGTCGGTGTACTTTAAAAAATCAATGGTGCCTGGGATTCGAACCTCGGACCCTCGATTGAGGGGCCGAGTTTCAACTATTCGGCTATCACTGCTTACTTTGTGTTAGTATTTGTTTACGTGTATCATAAGTATGTTTACCTCTTTCAAGGGACTAACTCCACTAATCATGACACCAATGATGTTGTCTTCGCGATCGGTTGCCTTAAAGGAGAGTCCTTCCATTAGCGAATGATTGCAGTATTCTTCTAGCTCTGGACATGAGTCCGTTTCTGAAGTACAAAGCCCTATTGCTTTGTTTAATGGTTCGTCCAGGAAGAATGTTCTGTAAATATAGGCAGTTTTGAAATTTTAAAAACAAGAAAAATAACACACAACACATCACAGTGTCAAATGAACGAATAATTTAATGAGTGAAGTGAATAGACAAATGAATGGAAAATGAATAAAAGACTCTTGTATAGGAAAAAGTTGCTTATGTACCTTGTAGTTCAAAGGTGAAGACTAGTTTCAGTTCCTACAGAAATCAACCCTGTTATTAGTGTCCGACCAACAGTTGATTTTTGGCTGAAGCCGATTATTTGGCTATTTGTTTTTTGGCCACAACCTTCGGCTGAAGCTAAAGCTTACAAAACCATAAGAAAGATTTTAGATTTTTATTTAATCGTTTGTAGATAACAATTTATGTTGATTGGAAATAATTAACTTTAAGACATGACTACTGACTTTGCCACTTTTAACGATATAGTAACAGATCAAACGATAACAGTTGGAATAACGTGTCATACACAACTGGTGACCACAATGGAGTTATCGCTTATTCTTGCGCTTCACTTGCTTGTGTATTTATTTTATTCGCTTGCAAGAACCTTTGGTTTCCGAAGGCGAAGGTGGTTTATTATGTCCAAATTGGTCCAAGTCGAAACGTTGGTCGGACACTACCTGTTGACTTTGTATAACAGATCTACAAATGAGATAGGAGTCCTAGCTCCTACTCTGGTTTCGGTGTTAAGTAATTCCACATAGCTAATAGACATCTTATGGTAAACCGTACGTATTCTATGCTCGTTCGTAATTTAAACATGATGTGTTATCGCTTCTTGACTATTAAAACCACATTTTTACTATTAAAAGTTGTTTACCCACCAACATTTAATATTAAAAATGTGGTTTTAATCTAAATACTTATTTACCTTTTCCAACTTCGTGAACCGAACACCAGTTCTATTTTTTTTTTGAAAAGATTTATCATAATTATTTTACAATTTTACGTTAACAGATAGATAGTATACAAATGCTAGATTGTAATGAGCATAAAAACACAGTTATAACCTTTTGAGTAGCTTCATGACATCATCAGCGTCTTTTTCTTGCACAGGGCCGATGCGATAGAGGCCTTCGTGCGCCATGGCCGCCTCGATTCTAAACAATAATCGAATAGTGTTTCTGTCAGGATATTTTGTTGTGAAAATTATTTGGATTTCTAAAAACGTGTCATAATCTGTACTGTGGTACCTTTTCATAGGTCTGGCCATTTACTTGAGTTATATGTATACCTATGTAGTTGTAAATTTCATTACATATAAATAAAAAAATTAAAGGATAAAAAAAAAACAAAATTATTTTTTACGTTAGCAAAAGTATGAAAAGAAATCATTGAAAAAAATATAAATATTTTCGTACAGATGTAACTTTAATCATCCAAAAGGAAACGGATTTTTTCCATCTCTGCTGGATTC
>MOOZ01000586.1:370841-383911 GCA_002930495.1 Cecropterus lyciades | reverse complement strand
ATAAAAAAAAAAAAAAAAAACAAATAAGAAGGTACAAGTAATTCTTGTAGGTATTGGCTTAGTACATAGATGATTAATGTTTAATTATACATTTATAGACTTTGGTTTCTGTATAAACAATAGTTATGGTTCTATTTTGCAGGATTATAATGTTGACTAAGTTATAATTAAATTCAACTTTACGTTTCTCGGTTACGAGTTAGAATTTATTTATAAGTAATAGTTTATACGTAATTAATGCAAATGACTCTAAAAGATAACAATAATTTGAATAACATTAACATTTTTTGTGATAATTTCTCACATAACTTAAAGTTAATAGACAAGATGAATATTTTGAGTTTTTTTATTTTATTATAGTACATTTAATTAATTGTTGCTTATTATTGTTAAATATTTGAAGTTTATTATTAAATTAGGCAAAGAAATATTTAGAAATAATTTTCGAATATTATTGTTACATTAAATAAATTTTAGATGCATACCATACTAATATTTACTGACAAATAAGTAAGAGTATTTAATGAGGTATTATATTTAATGAGGTTTTTATATATTATAAATCTACCTTAGCGATCAACTTAAGTAGATAAATATTTATCAACTATGTATATTATTAACGACAAAATAAACTTACATCTGGCCAGTTGCACGTCACTAACTTACACCTATCGTAAGTACCACACTGGAGTTAGTTACTTAGTTATTATAAACTTAGTTATTCTTTACTTATTTTAGTTTTTATTTATCACCATTATCGTTTAACACGCGCGCGCGCTGTCAGTACTGTTGTGTTTTGAACGAGTTGCGCATAACATTATAACGGTAAAAGATAAAAATAGATATCTTGTGAATCATTATTCGATACTAGAATGTGATTCGATTTTCAATTCGTCTTTTAGTGTTTAATCGTTTAAGACATTTGTTTTTGTGAACTGTTTTTAAATAAAGCTTTACTAAATTGTTACCTAATGACGAGCATATAAGGGGTGGGGGGCAGTTGTAGGTACATATTGATAGACCCATCGTTTAAATAGGGACATGAAGTTTTTTTACATATGTAATTCTAAAGTTATAAAATTATTTTAACTTTATTTTTAGTAAATAATGAATTTAGGAATCCTCTCCATAATAATGTAAGGGATATGGATATTATTCATGTATATCCAATTGAAATAATATTCTTACCTGGCTTGATTGTTCGGCCCTTCTACTTTACGAGGACATTGTTGAGATGTAAGATAGTATGATAACCTACTTTAATATGTAGACTATGTATGTCTACGTTACTATGTCTTCGCCACATCCAGCGACAATATCTTTCAAGTGGTGAATACCTTATTGAGATAACTAACTGATATTCGATTTATAATATATTCTTTACCACATGTGTCTCTATTCTCTATCGAACCAGTGACGGCTCTAATAACACAATTAAGCTTTGAACGTGTAAACAATGTTAATGTATTTATATATGTCTTTCTGATCCTATTTCAAATATGTTGGTCCTTCGAGCCGAATCTGTGCCGTAACAACTCATAAAATTACTAAAATTGTAAGAAAAATAACCTTACGTAATATTGTTTTAAGTAAGTATTGTAAAGTCATTACTGTCAAGTGATTACGCCTCAGTAGATGAGGAGTCATGCGACTATAACGAGCATATGTTTAACATTATTATTTATGAGTTAAAGAAACTTCACGTGTTTGCACTGACGATTTCATCCTGAAAGTAATGTGATGAAAGTAAGTAAGATTATAAGTACTTTACTTTCAATTACGTTATATTACTGCTCTTATGAAGAATCAGTCTGTGGATGTGTTTATTATATTTCTTAAACTTATTGTGTATTTACCTGTCTTTGGAGAGTCGAATTCTTTAACTTTATATTATTCAATAAATATACCTATGTACAATTATTCGTTACAAATAGATAAAATTGAAGTGTCAATGTGTATTTGTAATGTAAGACCTGCCTGTATTCTCGTCTGTATTTTTAAATGAATATAACTACATAAACAAATTGTCTAGAGACTTAGGAACTTACATATAGCCAAACAGCCGAAAAATTACATGCCTATTTTTATCTAAAAGATAATAGTTCCTATCTAGCGTGAAGTAGACACGAGTCTTGATGCCCAACACTTGTTGACAATTATGGATAACACTCGTATCATTTCACATACAGACCACAACAAAAGTATCTCTTATCATCAACATTTTTGGCAGCTATCTACACGTGCCCTTACCACATTGTGGTCATTTCCGTGCCTATTTTAAGAATTAATGACAATTTAAATAATGCGTAATTATATTTACAGTACATATTTGGTTTTGCTCGTTAGAACTCATAAAAAATTGTATGACACAGTTTGTATGGTACAGTTCACATTGAGAGATTTTTTAAAGCGAATCCGTATGCCAGATACATTTTTTTTGCCTTTGCTATTCAGGAAGAATCTGCCTTGAAATCCTCACTGTTATATGAAAATATAATGTGTTTGTGTGTGTGCGCCTGTTTGTTTGCTGATATATGCAACAGTAACCACACAAGCCACACCGGTTTTTTTACTGTACGCTGGAGCATAAAACACTTCCAGCGTTTCGTTGGAAAGGTCTGGATGCTGTCTAACATACCTATGTGGCGACCATCTTGGTCCTTGGGAGAGCGATGCATCTGTAATAAACGTTATTTAAAACCCCTTTTCTGTATGGAACGTTCGGAACAAGGCGACGCGTTGAAGCACGCCCGCAAGGTCCAGGCCTTCGATGAGCTTATGGCCCGGTTGGCGCGCCATAAAAGCGCGCTGACAGCGGACGATACTTATCTGAGAGGCTTAGCGTACCATTCAAGCCTGATTTCCTGACGGGCTCCCGCTCCCTCTTGAACTCGAGGGGTAGATTGCTTCCGATGATCAAGAGAACTGAATCAGCAGCTATCCAGCCAAGGTGCTAAAGGCCCCCAATAATATTGGGATTATGATCGCATCTTAAAACCTGGACAAGTCTTGCTTTACATACAAAAATATGATTCCAATCATATATATTTTTCCTTAGCAAAACATTTCTTATCAAACCCAGTTAAGTGTTGTGATAACGTAGGTGTGTACCTTGTAATCTTTATTTCACTAACTGCGTTTTTTTTACATCGAAGTAGAATTCTGCTTTTTTTATTGTTTTTATCATTTTGTCGCGTTACACAGTAGGTATATTTAGGGAAAATTATTTATATATATTTGTCTTTTGGTCGAAATATATAACTCTGATTGACTAGATTAACATTTGACATTGATTTTGTCGGTTACAAATCCCTCTGCTTCTTGCAGTATCAGTTCTTACAGGACAGGTCGTATTCAATTTATGACGAAAGAAAGAATTAATCAAGTAAAACAAAATATTTTAATATATTTATTGAATCGTATAATAAGAATAAACATTATATCTAGGTTATACCTACATATATTGACTTTGTTAGACATGACAGGTACACCAATACAATACTTTAATTTCACGATAATAAATACTACAATTAACTATAAGGTACTTCCATGTAATAGTTTAATATATTTTTTTTTCATATTCCATTTTATTTCAATTTTTTATTATTATTTATAGCAATTCACAGTTTCGTATATTTGCTCAGAGATTTGTAACAGGCGTTTTTAAGTTTTTACTTATACAGGCACTACAAAGTGGAAATTTTAAAAGTTACAATATACCTTTTTGTAGAATTTATAGTGAAATGTAAGCTGTCATATTTTTTTTTACACTGAATGCTATCTGATTTATAAAATTGTTAGGGTTTTTATTTTTAAATCACATATATTATTTACGTATATACTGTGTAATTAATCGCAACATTATCTAATACAAATATTACATGCACCACTTTGTTATGTTTAGTTATCTCAAGATAAGATACACTTACAATGAGATTGAATGATTAAAGGAATCTTTCTAATTAAACTCATATTGATAGTTTACAAAGAACTTAGAATCGTCTAGACACGAACATAAAATTTCTCAAAGTTTACAATAGTTCAAACTCGAACGTAAAGATAAACATAACTACTTTAAATACTAAATTAACAAATATATATTAAAGATAAGATAATCACAATTTTTTGAGTGTTCGACATGTGAAACAAAACATAAATCCGTATTTATTATAGCGTTTTGTTAAAAGACGCATATTCACAACCATAAACCCAAAAAAAATTACATTAAATTAAATTTTATTTAATTACATAATTCTATGTAGGTACATCATTGAGATTATTTCAAAATGTTGATGGAATTGATAAGATAACAATGAAGATGATAAAGTTATTAGCAGTTACTGAAAATAGTTGTGTTCTCTCTAACCCTTAAGCATTATAGCAGCATTATAGAGTGGTGACTATTTATTATTTGATGTATATTTATTTTTTATAAGCTAAATAACATTATGTTTTTAAAGGACGCAGAGTAAAGTACCAATTATATGTACATCTATTTCACGTTTTTCACAAATGTCTCCTTATTTTGTAGTAAATACTGTGACAGATAAAAGTACACGCATTCTGAATCGCGCTATCAAAGTTTTCTGAATATTTTGTGTATTTACAAGCTTCGGACTAGGACTAGTGCAATAGCTGCTCCCCAGGTTTAATCACTTCGCCTAATAAGATATTTACCTTTGCCAAAGTACGAACAAAAACTACGACAAATTCCTAAAGGAAACTACTTCCCAAAGAAGAACTCTTACCTTTGGGAAATGGGTTAAAATATTTGAGCCTCAAGATTATTACTATACTACCCTATTATATTTCTACGCATGTGATATTGTTTATATGGATAAACAATTAAACACTGAACTAATTATACAAGGTAAGATACATACATAGATTTTAATAAACAAATAGGTTCAAAGAGAATCATGTTTTAAAATATACCTTTACGAGTCTAGGTCGGTAACTATAATTATATTACCATAGATAGTTTATCTTGGCAGAACATTAAAATAGTACAATAGCATCATAATTTCCAGTTTCGATTTTCTGCTTCAACGTTGCAAGTTCTTTTCTGAAAAAGATAAAAAATATATATTTAGATTTTTTGTAATAAAATAAGTACATAATAAGCATGCAGTCAATTTTTTTATAATATGGAAGTAGCAAACGAGCATGCAGATCACCTAATGGTAAGTGGCTATTGCCGCCCATGGACATCAAGTAGTCAACCTCATCAATCAATCATGGAGATCTTGTTTCAACTAATATTAGCCACAGATGCGTCTCTTCCCTGACGACTAAGATGGAATGCCTTGGCAAAGTATGTCTCCCTTACCACACCCTTCAGACCAGAACACAGCAGCGTATAACAGCTGTTATCAGGCAGAAATAGGATATTTGATGATAAATATGTAATCTATGTTGCCTATAACATTTGTAATCAACAATAAATATAAATAGTCAAAATCTGATGTAGTGACATTGAAGGGACCATATAACTTGGGACGTTACATGCGGTAGTCGTTATAAGCAATAAACACAAGTGTGGTAGTCATATTACTTATTTGTCAGACGTACTATTAGATTTTCTAAATATGTAGGTACATAACTAGATATTGTAAAACTAATTATAATTACTGATTTTTAGTTTTTATTTTTTCTATTTAGCAACTTGTATTGAGTTATATGAATATATTTTTAATTATTACCATTATCTATCGGTTCAGATCTTTAAATTAATAAAAGTCTCAATTGATACTTCTAGGCTAAAGCAGGAATACATTGTGATAACTGGCGATAGATGGCGTTAGTGCATACTGCTTTGCCCTAGGCGTCAATAAGTCATTTGCAGTTTAAAGGTGAAGGCATTCTGCGTTCAACCACTGAACAGTGAACATTTTTGTAGAAGTTCAAGCAAATTAACTTGTATATAAGTGAAAAGTAAAAATAAATAAGTGTTCGAGTTAATTACGTCTTTTATTGAATCGACGGGCCAACAGTATTTAGAAGTAGGTAGAAAAGAGCTTTCATTTTATCTCTATAGTTCCGAATCGTTGATATTGTAGAGCGTGAAACACCACTCTCCTTTTGAAATTTCACTATTTGACCCGCCATTTTGTAATTTTCATTAATGTGTGATTTTCATCGTTTTGGCCTCATGGTAACGCGATAACACATGATCAGAACCAAAACTCATAAAATCAACTTTTCAATCACGCTGTCATTATCGCCGTAAATAAGTCGCTAAAAAGTAAATAAAGTAACGTAAATATGTGCTAGGTCAAACTGCAAAGCGCGACAGACGTTCGAATGGGGTAGGAATAAAATAATAATAAACGCTTTTTACAATCATAGCCCTACATTAGGATTTTCTCCTGTGTTGTGGGTGCCATGGACACACAAAGACAAATACACAAATACCCAGACCCAGAACAGAAATCTAAACCATCATTCAGATGTCTGTCTGGCCGGGGATCGAACCCGGGACCCACTGCGTGTCAGACTGGTATGGTGACCGCTCCACCACGCGGGTCGTCAAAGGACGACCCGCGTGGTGGAGCGGTCACCATACCAGGAGAAATAGACTAAAATAAGACAAAACATTCAAACAATAAAATAAGTTTTGTATAAGTCCTTATAGCCTTAACTTTCGAATATGATAACTTTCGTCGTTTTAAGGAATATGTCGCTGTATCCGGTGGCGTTATAAGCGGTATACATTGAAGTATGTATAAATAGCAGTTCCGGGACTTTGCCATTCGGTCGTTACAAGCGATCCATCGTTACGAACGATGTCGGTATATTCGGTCTCAGTTGGAACGCCTCGTATAAGTATACCTGCATTACTACATCCTTCAATCCATACTACAGCAGCATTTATCACTTATCTGTTATAGGCAGAAATGGATGTGGCGTGTAAAATGTGTGTTTAGTGACACCACAGTTCAACCAAGGGTTTCACTAAAAATACGTAAAACAGCATTAGTTTGCAACAGCATGAGGCAACCATGTAAGCGCTCGGAGAAGCTGTGATTGACTTCAAACAGAACCCCTGTTTTATACGAAGTCGCTTACAGGTATCTATGGCCAGGAGTGACCATTTACTATTAGGTTAATGCATTCATTTCAAATGATGAAGAAAAAACAAATTATAACATAAATGTAGAGTTTCGTAAGTTCATTTGTTAGGTGTAGGTATAAGTAATTAATATTTCGTTTATTTTCGTTAAATTTAATACATCGATGTATTATCTTACCAATATCTCGTTAGGATTATTAGTATTGTACCTACTTGTTATTAGACATTCTATTAGATAATATTACAAAGTTACATTGAAAATGTTCCTTGGGATGTCAGAATTAGTGGTCTAGTGAAAGAGCATCTATTAATGCTACTGTATTAATTTCAAGTAGCAGTCTTTATTTTACAATAAAAATATATTATGTATGGTTATAAATATAAGAATAAAGCTGGTATATATTCGTAGTATATTGCAGTGAACCTTAAAGGACCAAACAATTTAGTTAATGCTTAAATCTACGTTAGTTTCAGTTTATAAATATACTATTGCTTTTACTGAGTGTAACCCTTTCCACATATTAAAAGCTTGAAAGGCCACCATGACGTTTGATATAATACACCAACACGTTTTTGTTGTAACGAGGGGGAAACCTAATCGTGCCCTGCGCCCTGAAAGCAACGTTGGGTTACGTGGGGTTTTTACCGCACTAAAACCCTCCTCCCACCCAACCCACAACCCACGATGGCCGTCCTCAACGCTGCGTGGAGGACTCCGGAATCACCAACGGAACACAACCGGAGTCCTCTGATCGCGATATCCCTTTCGGGCTCTTCCCATTGAGCATTTACGCTCACCGTGCCTTCAGATGTTACGAGGGCATACGACCACATATGCCACCGTCCTTCCCCAGGTCGCTTGGCTGGACGGCTCGAGCTCCCTCTCTTGCTGCCCGAAACTCCGGAAGCCCACTTTTAGTTGCCTCTTCCGACAAGCAGGGGATATCGTAGATCTATTAAGGTCCCGGACGTACAGGGACAAATATATCACCACATACCAACCGATCCACACGTTTTTAGCAATGGTCTTTCAACGTAGTTGATGTCTCACCTTCACAGCTCCTTGATGTACACCCTCGCTTCCTGATGCGGTGGGTCTGGCTGGGGCGCGTACGGCAAATCAGCGTACAACATCGTGTACACATTCTTGTAGTGCAGTCGCTCTGCAGCCGCCGCAGAGAAGGCTGACGTAGTGTCCATGCGTAATGCACCAGCATTCATCTCCCGTGCTACTCGTCTGAACACAAAATGAAAAAGTATTTTAATTGAAATAAGACGGGAGACATTGGATCATCCACAGATGTGTTTAACTAAACAACAGACCAGATATATGTGTAACTTCATCCTGTGAAATAAAAAAGAACAAAAGCGCAGAAAGGTACACGTACAAACTAATTAATGATATAACGTACAATATGAAGAGTTCCATTTTCGTTCCTCCGGACTCTTACTAAACTAACTGCCACTGAATAGGCTAGTCTACTGGCAGCAAATGTGTAAATTCGCCACTACTATCATATCTAAATGTAGATGTTTCCTTGAGTTAGACCGGAATGCTTGATTGAAACCTATGAATAAGAAATAGACACCTCTTATCATAATAAACGATACGATTTATCGCTACTTTGCATGAATAATAACACAACACAAATACAGTAAAATTACCCACACAACTACATACCTCAGATAAGTGATTATACTTTGGAGAAATAAATATCTTTAACCGTTAAGCGGTTAAAGATCTTTATTTCTATATCGAGATAAGTCGCATTTATGGGACAAACATTTTCGAGCTCATTTCGCCTGAGTCACATAATATAAGCGACCAAATATCGCAGGTCGTTTAATTTGCGTTTTTTGTTTAAATACGCTGTATTACATTGAAAGTATTTTTAAATAGGTAATTAGTTAATTAAGCAATCATAAACACTTTAGTGTTTAAGTTAGAAATCCTAAAAATCCAAAGTTATTAGAAATCCAAAGTTAGATGAATTACGAGCATAATTTTAAGAAAATTGCATTGATGTGCAACGCCCATGTCGCCAAAATGCGACATATACCAAAATGTGGCATATACCAAAATTTATTTATACAAGTATCAATATAAATGAAAATAGAATTTTTTATTTTGAAATGATTTTGAATTTTCCATCAGTATCGTGCTTATACACGTAGTTTTATATTCAGGTATGGATAAATATTGAAATTGAAATTTATTATAACTTACACTTAAGATAAAGATGAATTTACGTTTTAAGTTATTTACTTTTTATTGAGTAAAAAGAATGGCGAAGTTTATATTTGGATTTATTTAATTGTGCGCAAAGCAGTTGACATTAGCTGAATAATAATTAATAAATCGTTCAAATCTTTAAAAACTTCTTGTTATACTAGATTACCCGCATTAAAATGTTTTATAATTTGGTGGGGTAAGTAGTATTTCCCTAGATGTTAGTTAATTACTCACGTAAATATCATTACGACATCGATGAACGGAATATCGACTTTGAAAAAGTTAAGTGTTGACATCCCTTTTTGGTGTAGTAAATTATTTTTCGATTCACTATGCGGGACGCGGGCACGACGAACGAGTGATCGAGAGCCGCCGGTTAAAGATTTAAACTGAAATATGCTAGTTTTACTATCAAGTAAAAAAATAATACACATTAAAAGACATGAAACCACCGTGCACTTAGAGTACCGAGCTTTAAATTCTAAAATAATGTATTAATATCCTTATAACTATACTAAACTGTATCTTTAGCTTAAAATTGATGAATTTTTAAAAATGTGGTTATTCATGCAAAGTGATCTATAGATATTGTATACAAACTTGTCAAGGTTACAGTAATTGACATTTACATCTTTGTACAGGTGTTCTACATGCAATTATGAATTGTGTTAAACATTTTATAATCATATGAGATGTGCAGTTTCTTCCGCGTTGACATAATTTTATACTTAAACAAAGTAGAAGGAAGCAATTTGGTTCTCACGTGTAAATTAATTGCGTTAAGTTAGTGTTGTTAGCAATTTATGATATTTTTATACCGCGATTCGACTTTATGCGAAAATAAAATTAGATAATCTCATGTAATACAGAATAAAAAGAAGTTTAATGAGACGTTACTCGTATTTATAGTAATTTATGTACGCATTGTGTAATAATACTAGCGGAACAGCTAATGCATACAATAATAATAATTAATGAATACAAACAAGGTAATTAAAAATATGAACAGCTGTTTGTGTAGGTACCTGATACTGAAGTTTGGGGTTAACGGTTTTTATGTAAGAAATCCATTAAAAAAACCGAATAAAGTTCTAGAACTTTAAAAACTTGAATAAAGACGAAGCTATTAATATAATGGTTGCTATGAGGCTAAACCTTTAGAATTATCTGTTTTTATTTTAGAAATTCAAAAATAAATTCAATGTGATCGATGTTTACATCCACGCCACTCCACGGTTAATGAGACGTCCATCTTAGGCCTTAGATGCGGCACTAAGGCTAAGGTAGGCCAAGGTATTTTTAGGTAAAATTATAACAGGGTAATTTGAGTTGATTATAGAAGTTTATGGGTACCACCAAGTCTGCTACTTGAATCTTATAAATGACATAAAAAACGTTTACTTTAAAAAAATACAGTCTGAGATTAGACACATTAGCAGTGATAGAGTACTTAGTTGGTCATAACAAATTATTGTGTTGCTCTTTGTATCTTTCACTGTTAGTTACTATTTCACTCCACAAGTTACTGGTCTATATGTCCTTCGTGATCAATTGATCAGGTTTAAAGATTAAATAAGAAATCCCCGAAGATAAAATAATAGGATTAATTAATACTATGTAGGTACATCTTTCAGTAAATTTCTTACTGACTTACATACTTAAGACTTCAAAAACTTATTGTTTTCAGCGACGTGATTGTTATCTAGGACCTATATATAAACATTTTTATTATGCTTGCTTGTTTGTCAGTCAGTCACAAGTGTCACAAGGCAACAATGTACAATAATTCCATTATTTTTATCTCATTGTTATGTTCCATACAACTCGTATCGTAATTAAATATCTTATATATTTAATTGGCGTTGCAAATGTTCATAACATAAACATGTAATGTCATTGATATACTAGGTACCAGTTGCGTCCTGTACCCTTAGTACAAGTTTATCTTGTTTCCTCAAAACAATTATTGTTTATGTTATTGTTTATTGCTATCTAAACTTCGCGTTTTTTTTTCATTTTCGGCGATACTATGCAATGTTATTTAAAAAGATGGGTCAAAACATAAACAATTTAAGGAAACATAATAAACTCGTACTAAGAGCATTGAGGCTTCACACACGTTTAAATTTTTTAACATAAAATTAATCTGTAGTAACTTTTAAAAGAGTAGATAGATTTTTATGAAGGGAATACTAAATGTTACTTCACGATATAGACGATGATACCCTTTAGGTAAATTAAATTCAGATGGTTTGATTTCAAATACACAGAAAAACGGACACACAAGAAACTCAAAAAATCATAGATTTTTTTTAATATACGCGCGGATATTTCATTTTTATAATATGTTTGGATTTAAGCAAGAAAAAAAATAATTATTTGTAATAAAAAAAAAACAGAATTATCCAAACGAAGAATACTATTACGAGTAGATAAAGCTGAACTGTATACCTGTTTACATTATAAGTAGCAACTGTCAAACGCGAAACAAAGTTTAGTCAATATATTTCAGTGCCAAATTATCGGATTCAATGTTAGAGTTTGTAATATTACAAAAAGTAGTGATATTACAACAGATAAACTTTTGGTATTGACTGTACTGTACACAAATTGACAGAACGTACCATACACTTTATGAACAACCATACAATGCTGTTAACAAAATATTTATCACATAGGTAATGTTTCAATGCTCGCCACGAGCTTGCAACTGAAGAGAATCTGAAACTTCTATGAGTTATAAAGTACGTCGTAATGATAAATATTTAAAGATTAATTGAAGTTCACTTAAGATGCGTTCTAACTTACTTCTCAGGAGAAGCAAAGCATTCCTGACCATTCTCGGTAAGATTATTCTTATTCGCGGTTGATAACAGATGTCCTTGGGCTGTCACAATTTACCCGGTGGACGAAAAAATATTTTTAAAAACAATTGCACTCGACTGTACTTAACACTATTCAACTGTCAAACATTAGCATTATTTCTATGCTTGTCTTCATTACCCGTACAATATGATGCCGTCAACGGTGTCTTTGTCAGATGTTACTTATTTTAACAACCCATTCTGCATCTGTGTTCAACTACTGTCTCACAAGTATGACTATTCGTGAATATATGACTTGTAAAATGCATTTTCATGGTGTCCTTTTGTCTGCCTCTTAACTAATTTGTACGTCTATCTTAGTTAATTTGTACGTCTATATTATTTCTTAACGTAGTTAAGTTATAATTATTGTATTGTGCAAATTTATCATATGACGCTATCTAGTGTGTAGAATATAAAAGTATTGTTTCTTCTCTTTTGTCTCCTGCGTCAATGTCTTGATGTCTTGTGAAAAAATAATAAGATTTGGTACAAAGCTTGTTTCTTTAATAATATAAAATAACTAATCCACGTTTTAAACTATTTCAACAATAATTGTGTATCACGTTTCTGTAATATGAATGATGTAAGCATTGAGAGCTAACTTAGAACGCCTTATTTCTATGAATGCCTCCTTTATCGTCTAAATTGGAAATCAGCGGTTCTGACACCACTTAAGTAAAACTCAAGCAGTAGTTTAATTTCACATCTATTTCTGTCTTATAACAGCAGCGTTAAACACTGCTCTGTTCTAGCCTGTAGGTGGTAAAGGGGATCCTCCCTGTAGTTCCGGTATTAGAATAGGACTACGGTATTCCCTGCCTGTCGTAAGAGGCGACTAAAAGGGATTTCCGGGGTTGCGGGCGGCAAGAGTGGGAGCTCAAACCGTCCAGCCAGTCGA
>MOOZ01000586.1:360725-370802 GCA_002930495.1 Cecropterus lyciades | reverse complement strand
GGGCAACGCGCTCAGAGAACTCCGGTTGCGTTCCTCTGGAGATCCCGGAGTCTTCTTTGCAGCGCCGAGGACGGCCACCGGGGGGCTTTTAGTGCGGTAAAAGTCCCACATAGGTAACCTTTCGTCGCTTCCAGGGCGTCAGGTCAAAAAAGTGGTAAAGGGGATGTCTCTCAAGTCGGATAAGTATCTACTTATCTGATATGATCCAAATTAGTCCGCAGAGGTAGCAACGCATGTGTGGCTAACTCGAGTAAGATTAATTTTATCTGGGGTTGATTACAAATGTAGGCGGTAGTAGCCACTTACCATCAGGTGGACTGCATGCTCGTCTGCTACTTCTAAATTATATATAAATAGTATATAATTGTAGAAATACATAATACATTTACCACGATATCAAAAGTAATTAATTGATTGCATCAGTAATTTGATTTGCGTTCAATTGTATTGTTACCGAAGCGTGAGTGTAAAATCACGAATTTCCGTTCAAGCGATCATATGCAACGTTAATGAAGTCATACAAGCCACAGTAGACTTGTGTATTTAATTAATTAATTCTCGATTGAAGAAATAAATTAATTTATTTGTAAAGGTCATGAAATACTTCGTGTTTTTTTGCGGCACCACAATAAAAATGTCTGCTTTGATCGTGTGAAGCGGTTATATGGTTTTAAAGGTATTAACGTCTTTACACACTTACGCTTACAATTTATCTTTTCGACATTGGCGACTTTCCATAACTCATCAAGAGATGGCGCCACTTGTATTCTAAATAACGCTATTCAAGTTTTCTCGTCTTACGTGTACTCGTATAGAAGAGGTCTATGTCTGGTAGAAGATCGCCCTTGGCCAAATGAACTTCTGTAATCAATCTCATGTACCATCCTCATCCTATTTAGGATCAATAATAGATTGTTCCCACTTAAAATCTGATAGACCACATGGCCACTTTTCACATAGATATAAACATAACTTCGACTATCCCGATGTAAATCCAGAAAGTATACAAAATCATTATCCTAATTCCTATCCTATGTATTTGCCTAATTGGAGACGAATTCAGAAACATCCATAGTAAAACTATTTATATGGCGAAGACGTTATACCTCGTGAGTCGTACGTAATAATTTGATTTAAAGTTTTATATTTATAGCTACAATTGTAACACGACAATTCAGGAAGTGAATGGTAGATATTGTTTCGAAAAATCGACTCAAATTAACCTTTTAACGCATGCGGTTTAATGCGAGTGGAATGTTTTACTGCGTATTGTACACTTATGTCTGAATTATAATTAAATGCACTGACTCGTTTAAATGGAATCATAGGCTAGTATTTCAGGTTATATATTTTTATGAATGAGTGGGCCTCTTTTGTCGCGAGTATACTGTTACTGTCCTATTGGAAAAATATAATAGTGTGAAATATTCATTGGATCACTAGTCCCATCTTCATCACAAGTGGATCGAGTAGGAATAACAGAATTTTGCTATCTTCGCAAAGATCGTCGTCGAAGTAACATAATTGTTTAGGAGATTTGAGTTGTAGTACCATAAAAAATCAAGTCCAGCTAATAACCCGATGTAAATAATAATTCGTAAAGCGTTCTAACCTACATAAAACACTTCTGAATCAAGTCATCTAAAATATCAAAAATATCTTAGATGGATCGATTTTAATTCGTAAATAATATAGTAACGACGACGTAATAAACAAATAAACGATGCTATAAAACAGTACTAAACATTAGGTAACATAGTGAATCTGTATTGTGATTATTTTCATGGAGAAAAGTATGTATTTAAGTTTTAAAAATTATGTTTTCTTTGTTTTAAAAATTAGATACCTGAAAACTAACCCGCTGAAGTGCATGCAAGCAGAAATTCACGCAATTCAAACAAAATACGCCCTTGCGTACCAAGCTCTTGTTACTTAAAAAAAAACTTAAAATATTCCGTAACCTAGTTTGCAAATGTATATTGCTAATCCAGTTTTATTTAACACAGTGCTTGACTACAATTATAATAATTTTGCAGAAAAAACACATTAACACCGCGAGACCAATGCTGCCTTTGTTCTTAGCAATACTTCATACATTCATACAGATTCAAATAAAAAACTGTTTCCGGCTTTCAGTTTTAATTACCTCAACATATCAACGTATTATAAAATAATAACTTTATTTTTTTGATTTCCTTCAAGGACTCGATGTTGTAGCGTAGTATATTTATATTGAAGACAAAATATAACAACACATCTCTGTTCCCGGTAGGACACTGCCGCCCATAGACATCCGTCAGCAACTGAATACAGATTCATTGCTACTCCCGAGGACAAAGATTTTCGTGTGGCGACCTTCCGCTACTCATTAAAAATATGACGTCACTGTGTTCTGAATCACGCTATTATGTTGAGAAAACTCTTCTCAACATCCTGGATATATCCAAGTTTCGAACAGAGACTGTCGGAGCACGGCCGCTCCCCCTCTCTCCCTTTGCCAAAGTCGCCTCATAAGAAAGTTAGCTGGCAACCGCACCCTTCCTCGGAAACGCAGGAACTGCTTCACGCTAGAAATAGCCATGGCAGTGGTACCTGACCGGTCGAACTGTGTTCGTTCTACCATCTTTCAACCTACTATCACTTACTCGTATGGAGTACCAGTTGACGGTGAAGATGGGGCACAATCCGTGTATTATGGATTGTGTATGAATCTTGTCTATAAATATACAATCTTATAACTTACACTAATGCAAGTGAAGCTGTCGCCGTAACTACAGTTTTTATTGATGATACGATTGATGCAATAAATAAATAAAATAATTTTATAATCATATATTTTAGTATTTTTATTAATAGTGTAGTTTAAGTGGATCTCTAATGTCTCTATTGCATGTGGCAAATATCGCAAAGTATTAGAGAAAGATTATGAAAAATTTGGATACCGTTTAAAATACGTAGTCAGGTGCAGCCAGTTTATACTTGTTTCTATTGTTAAAATTATGATTGTTTTTTTTAACGATTTGTACTTATTCATGTATAGAAAGTAAATGTATTATTTTTCTAACATACCTACAATGCCTCGCACTATGGACATAGAGTAGGTGTTTGTAAATATTAGATCGACACGCGTTATAATTATTGGCCTATGAAAAAATCACGTCAATATTAATGTGTATCATAAAACACGTGTATTTTTTAACAATTCTTAAGACTACATATCGATTGTCTAACATAATGGCATTAGATTGGCTTTGCACATTTCGAGGTCGTCATATACCTGCCTAGTTATTTTTTCTCCTATTCCAATAATAGGTACATACGGTGACTCGTATCAGTTCCTCATTGTGTCATAATTGTGCAAAAAATGGCTTCGATGTCAACTGTTGATATTGATTGATCAGACAATTGATAAGTACCGCTATCCTGTTTAGTAATTTCCGGGTAAATTGTATAAGGGTGCCTACAAACTGATCGATCAAACGTCGATCGATGTCGTCGATAGGTGACAGAATCAACAGTCATCGTGGATCGTCAGTTGTTACCACACCAATCGATGGATGATATCCATCGATGATGGACTAGTGATGAAACAGACTTAGCCTTTTAAATCCTACTAAAAAGACTTGACTTATTTTTACCGACTCATGACTTGATTAGTCTTGTAAGTGTTTAGTGCTGTTACAAATCAAAATACTTACTCTTTTAGCCTTAAGACTGAGTCGTCCCTTAAATCACTTAAAAGACTCTAAAGCCGTAAAGGACTGAGAATATTTTTTGTGTACATACTTTAAAACTATGAACTTGGAGAACAAAAGATGTACACGTTTTGTATTGGCTAAAATAACAACTGCCTCTTTACTTTATAGTCAAGCCGTGCAAAATTAAATCGCGTCTTTATGACTTAAAAGATTAAATATCTTCTATCACTATTATAGACAACGCCCAAATATGAATTATACATTTTTTAAAACACATACTGATTACATGTTTTAAGTCAATCATGAATCAACAGTGGATCGACTTATCAATCCGATCGATCATTTCATCGACCCTTTTATCCAACCAGTATATCCATGTAGCTTCTGTTGAAAAGCCACCACACTCGTCGATCAAGGATATTAATCGACGATCGATCTAATGTGGGTACACTAATACTCCTTTTTAATTAGTTGGATATCGGATGTTCTCTGAATAGTAGCGAAGGTTGCTAGGACAACGTACATTAAGGTTATCTAATTATTCTAAAACCATTGATCGGATTGTGATGAAACTATTGAAGCGTGTCTTGATGACGCCCGCGAGAGTTACTGACCTGAATATACATATGTATATATATTTGTTTGGTCCAAATTGTCTGATTAAAGTTGATATTAAATGAATGAAAGGCGTTTTTTTTTCACTTTTGTTCTTTATACTTTATGCGGCATTGCAACGCATGCCGGGTACTGCTAGTACTATATGATTAGTATTGGGTATGAACTCATTGCTAAATATAAAGTACTACTAAATATATGTGCACCTATATTTTCCTAAAAAACATTAAAGTAGCAAACGAGCATACAGTCGAATTAATGGAAAGTGGTCACTGACGCCCATGGACATCTGTATGAAACTCCATATAGAACAGGAGTTGTATCTGAAGACAATCACAGATGCGTTGCTGCCTAGGACTAAGATGGTCGCCCCTTATACAAGTGAGCCGGTAACAACACGCTTCCACTGAAACCCAATAACTGCTTCGGTACGCTAGAAATTTCAAAGGTGGTAGAGCTCTTTGTGGTTCGACTCCGGAAGCACCACCGCAACACCTATTTCTGCATAATAACAGCAGTGTTATGCGCTGTTGTGTTCTGGTATGAAGGGTGGTGGTAAGGGAGACACACTTTCCGAGGCATTCCATCTTAGTCCTTAGGGGTAGCAACGCATCTGTGGGTAACCTTAGGTGTGACTCTGATCTTACCTAGGGTTGATTACAGATGTCCATGGGCGGCAGTAGCCACTTACCATCAGGTGGACTGCATACTCGTCTGCTACTTCCATACTATAAAAAAAAAGGTGTGGCGGTGGTACCTGGGGAGGTACGACCGGGGGGTCGAACCATACTCGTTCTACTACTATGAAAAATATAGTGCTTATTATTTTTACTTACTCAGTTTCCTCACACAGCACCCTCATGAGGCCTCGTCCACGCCACCCGGTGTGTGTGGACGCTATCCTAACTTCCAGCACAGTGTGGCAGGAGAGAGGCAGCTTATCCCATATCTTGGCTTCGCGGTCCAGATGTCCCAGCAACTTCAGGATCCGGCGGAATTTCGGGTGTGGACAGTCTTCAGACTTGTCTTCATAATCCGCCTCCTGAAATGTATATTTTTTTATTCGCTGGTACGTATATATGTATCGTCACGTCACGAATATCTGATATCGTCTGCTCAGTCTTCCTAACATCTAACGTCTTGCTAACATCTTCGACTTATAGTCTCCAACTCTTATAATGTGAAAAAGGGGTACTCCTTTTAAACTATAACATAAACGGTAAAGATATTCGTTTGAGGCCATCTCAAACGGAAATTTATCTCTATGCAAATTGTCCTTATAAGGCCCATGAACCGGAAAACGGCATTGAAGCGGATGTTGTTACGTAATAAAAATCCTAACATTTCTAGGAAGTGTCGATAAAAAATTTAAATGTATTTTCCGCCAAAATTGAACCGTCATCTTGTACAGGAGATCAATGACCTGCAACGTAGACAAGTCAAGGTATAAGTCAAGGCATATAACGTAAACTTGGCCATAGAACTCATAACGCGTATAAAATAGAAATGAGATGTCATGAATAATATTTTTCGCGTGAGTGAGAAAGTATAATGAATTGTCGACGTAAAAATTAGCCTACTTTTTATAACGCCTTATGTATACATGAAATTTTTGCACAAATTGTTTCAGTTGTAACCAAGGTTAGCCTAATAAAACAATTATCATGCATATAGTATTATAAGAAAGGTTTAATTTATTTGTACATATATATTTTTTTATATAGTATGGAAGTAGCAAACGAGCATACAGCCCACCTGATGGTAAGTGGCTACTGCCGCCCATGGACATCTGTAATCAACCCTAGGTAAGATCAAAGTTTCACCTAAGGTTAGCCACAGATACGTTGCTACTCCTGAGGACTAAGATGGGATGCCTCGGAAAAGTATGTCTCCCTTACCACATCCTTCAGACCAGAACACAGCAGCGCATTACACTGCCGTTATTAGGCAGAAATAGGTTTGGCGGTGGTGCTTCCGGAGTCGAACCACAAAGAGTTCTACCACTTTCAAATTATATATTTATAATACACCTTTAATTTATAGAGCTACACCACTTCAATTTAGAAACGGTCGCGAGTATTTTCGTATGTATTACGTAAGACATTTCTACACCGTATACGCTCTGTGGGACTGGCCGTGACCTAGGCATTACTTGCATAAGGTTGTATTACAGATAAATTTATAATTTAATGTTAATATAAACAACTCAGTGGCGGCCATAATACGAAAGTCTTTTCGTACACTTGGCAAATCTTGCATTCTTCGATGTGTAGTTGCCAAAACTGTTATAGTTCAAGGACAAGTTAGACGGTATTATGTTGTTGACTTTACGGTCACCGTTTTTCAACAACATTTTAATTTTAAGTTTACACTTACGTTTTGTTACTTTAGTTAGCCTCTTAAAGGCACTACTGTTACACCTATTTCTGTTAAGTTAAGCGCTGTTGTGTTCCGGTCGGGTGTGGTAAGGGATACTTATCGAAGGCATTCCGACTTAGTCCTAAGGTAGCAATGCATCTGTGGCCTACCCCAGGAAAACTCCGTACTTACCGGATTAATTACAGATATCCATGGGCGTCAGTCAGACAATCCCACTTATCATCAGGTGGACTGTTTGATATATTTTTTTTTTAAAACGCTTTCTACACTCACAGCCCCACACTAATATTTTCTCCTGTATCGTGGGTGCCATGGACACACAAAGACGAATACACAAACACCCAGACCCAGACCAGATGTCTAAATTCATCATTCAGATGTCTGTCTGGCCGGGGATCGAACCCGGAACACTGCGCGTCCGGCACGATGACCGCTCCGCCACGCGGGTCGTCATTTGTGTTGTTTGTTACTTCAATGTTTAAAAATACTATTTCCATTTTGATTTGTGTCATACGGTATTTTATAATCGAATATGCAGCGAGTCGAGCTAAGTAAATCATTATATATATTTGCTCCTTCGAGCGTGAACCTTTGATCTTTCAACCTTACTGTGTTGATAGAACTGTAGTATCGCTACTGACACATTTTTCATCCCATAGTAATAATTATGAGTGAGTTTTTATTAACAAAGGAATTCTCCTTTATTAATAAAAATAGATCATTCGATCTATTTAATATTTTGTAACTATTTTCCAAAGCTATGATTTTTTTATTGAAGTAGTGGAAGTATTATTTTCTTACTTTCATTTAAGTTATAAAAGTCGTTACAGGCTATGAAACATTTGTTTTAAGCGAAATTAGCTCTGCGCTGCAAGTATCCAGATTGAGCGTTAAAAAAATATATATTATGGTCATGAAAATAAATTGTCACAAAAATTAAAAGATATTAAAAAAAAAACTAATTTTTTTTGGGGGATTTTCAATGAGCTGTAACTCCAAGGAAAATGATCGTACCTACAGCACAAAAATGATCATGAATTTAGATTTTTTTTATATCCCTTAATTTTTGTGACTAGTATATCGTAAAATTTTCTCAATTTTTTATGTTGTCTAAAATAGTTTCGGTATTTCTGCTCTAAATATTAGTCCCTCGTCAGTTATTAGTAGATGTTTGTATAGAGATTAATTATATGGAAATAAAGTCAGGAACAGATGCCTTGCTATCTCTGAGAAACTAAATTGGCACGAGTCTTCAAATATATAAACTATTTCTATTTCATAACACCAGTGTTATGCATTGCTGTGTTCTAGTTTGAAGGGTGTGGTAAGGAAAAATAGACTTATCTGATAGGTTCAACCTTAGTCCTTAGGGATAACAACGAATCTGTAGCTAACCTCAGTTAAGACTCTGATCTTATCTGGGGTCGGTTACAGATGTTCATGGGCGGCAGTGATTACTTACCATCAGGTAGTCTGCTTGCTAGTTTGCTACTCCCATACTATAAAAAAAATATCTGTACCTATACTGTATGATAATTGTACATAGCCTACATATATATGTATGCTATGTACAATTATCATATTTATTGTAAATGCCAATTTATACAGTCTTGTTTCAATATAGAACCTATATTGAAACAAGACTGTAAATGTTAATATTCAATTTTTTTTTAAGTTGTAAATATTTTTTTTTAATTTATACCTACATATTTTTATTTATATTATGGTTTGCTATTTCAGATAACTCTTCCTTGGTTTAATAAAATTTATATATATGAAACTAATAAATGAAAATATATATTAATCGTTACAATTCCTTTACCTACTATTTCAAGTGAAACGGTTTTCATCACTTTTGCAGTCATGCAGTCCATCTGATGGTAAGTGGTGATTGACGTCCATTGAATCTGTAAGAAACTTCATATAGAACAATGGTTCTATCTGAAGTTGATCACATATCGCCTGTCGTTGTCTCATACATAACTACCATAGAGTCACTAAGCTAGAAATATTTACTATGAATTTCTATAAAACTCTTAGATTTTATTTCTAATGCTGGCATTATGCGAATAAACCTTACTAATATTCTAACTGTGAATCTAATAATGAAGAGTTCTCTTTATATGATCTTTTGAAATAGAGACGACGAAATATAGAAGAGAAAATTAAAGTTTAATTTACATTTCGTCTTGAGTTGTGAAATGTTCGCTTAAGGGGTTTCAACCCTGTTCAAATTAATTCGTTCCTGGAGTAGATTCAGAATTCCTTTCTTCATTTCAAACTTATTACATTTTGACAGCTGTTTTCCGATTTTAATAAATGAAGGTTTGGTGTCGTCAGACTTTCAGAATGTGAGAATAAAGTCACAAAATATCCAAGTAGAGATCAAAGTTGTTTGATGATATAAAATGTACGCTCCCATTCTAGTGATCCAGTGTTTGTATCCATGGCAGGAGTTTCAAATAAATAATAAATTATACATTTTTTTTCTGATGAACTTCATTTAAATACATTAAACTATATGCTTTGGAATGAAAAGATGAATCGGCGTATATCGTGTACGAATTTGCATTTTTGAAAGTTTTTGAAATTGTTTTCAATGGCATCTGGATTGTATTCACCCGCTTTTGGCAAATGGCAAACGTGGATTACGCCCAAACTCTACTCATTTTGAACGGAGATGCCAAGTATGATGCCTTAATGATAATAATGTTCTCATATTATAATACAAATAGGGAGATTTATTTCGTTGAAATATCTACCAAATATAAACCTAAACTTTTGCAAAAGATTCGTGAACTCAGAAGTTCAAGAAGGTTATTTCTCCCCGTTATTGGTTTTCTGTCATTCACATTGTATTGACAAAGTTGGAAGGAAACGTGTAGAAATTCCGAGAAAGATGTTCTCAGCTATTCGAAGAAAAAAAAATTATTTTTTGTTACACAAGTAGAGATACATATTTAAGTTCGGTAGTTATGTAAGATAGATTATTATAAACATCAACATAAAACATAAACGCTTTTTACACTTTTACATAGCCCCACAGTAGGATTTTCTCCTGTGTCGTGGGTGCCATTCAGATGTCTGTGTAGCCGGAGATCGAACCCGGGGCCCACTGCGTGTCAGACCGGTATGGTTACCTCTCCGCCACGCGGGTCGTCGAGAATATTTTATCATCGAGATAGTTACAATAAATAAGAAAGTTAATCAATAAAGTCTGTTAAAATTTTTGCACAAGTACTTAACAGAATATAAACATTTCTTGACGAGATGATGTCTGCCGTGTTCTGCTACTTTTTAAATAAGATTGAAGGAGCAAACGAGCACTCAGTCCACCTGATGTGTAGCGGTCAAACTACCCATGGACATCTGTAAACATTGTATT
>MOOZ01000586.1:326339-339239 GCA_002930495.1 Cecropterus lyciades | reverse complement strand
AGCTCATCGTGCTACGTACGTAGCGCATTTTTTCTAAATCCGTCTACAACACGGAAGAGGATCTACACATATCACTGCTTTTATATTTTTATATGCAAAAAGAACGTTTCCATATAATTTGTCCGTATTAATTTATATTTGTAGAAGAGAATTTTATGACCTCAACCGTGACACGGTTTTATTCGTGTAATATTTTGGCGTAGAATATTGATGTATCGTTTTAAATTAGGTATTGTATAATATGATAACAGCCTATTGTATACGAGAAAAATTCAAGTGAAGTAATTGTCGCGTACGCGCGCGGAATTAGTTCCCTATAGGGACTTTTGATTAAACCAGTATTCTCAATGTCAAAATTTGAGAAATGATACAAAAAGAGAAAGGTCAGTTTATTTTTTTAAATTTTTTAAATGTAAATATCACTTGTAAGGTGGTAGAACGGGTATGGTTCGACCTGGGAGGTATCACCGCCACACCTGTTTTTAGCGTAAAGTATTACTTATGTTTCCGTGGAATGATGTGGACGCCAGACTCATTCACTTTCATATGAAGTGATCATTAAGATGGTCAATCACAGGTGCCTTGTTACTCCCAAAGGCTAAGGTTTCCGGGAGTAACAACGCATCTGTGATTGACTTCAGATAAAACCTCTTCTATTTGAAGTTGCTTATAGATATTCACGGGTGGCAATGACCATTTTATATATCAGATGGCGTGATTGCTGCTTAAATTAAAGAAAAAAACTTTTTAGATTTTGACAAATCCTTGAAAGGTTTAAAAATAATATAATTCATGCTCTTATATATTATAATGCCTCACTTGGACTTTCAAATGAACTAGGATCGATAAAACTTTTCTTGTTGATTTAAATTTATGTTAGGGGTCTGGGTATGTGTATTTCGTCGTGAGTCAATGGCATCCACGACACAGGAACACCTAAGGTGTGATATGTATGTTGGGAGTGATACTATAAATCAACTTTTGAAAAAAAAATACTTTACACGTGTTGAATCCGTCCCCTCTGAAATTGAAGGTCCAAATGTATGCTGAACCATATTAGGACATGTAGTAGTTGTTTATTGTACAAAAATATTCTCCACAATCTACAAGTGACTTTCAAATTTAAATATTTTCAAAAAACAACAAACCAGAACTCGAAGTCTAGATTGTTTTATACTTTCCTTGATCTTTAAGAGGTTTCCTCGTTTTTATTACGTCAGTTTTCTTTGCTCAAAAATTGAAAAGTTTATTTTTTTTGTTCCATAGCCTTTATCAACGTAACTTTTGTTTTAATTTGCGACTTTTTTGTATTTTAATTAAAACCTTTGTCGTAAAGGTGTAGAAGTCGTATGCTTTTATTTTGAATACCAAATCAGAAAGCTTCGTCATTTTCTGTTATTAACGACTTTACTTTCAAAATCATTAATTGTCAACTACTTGAAAGCATAAGAAGATTTTTTGGAATTATTGTTTATTTAATGGTAATTTACATTCACGTAATATTTTTAATTGTTTTCCAGTAGGGTAGTGTTGATTTAAACATCGGATTGATTATCGCGTTGTTACTATAGTCCTTCTATCGTTTCAAAACAGTATCAAAACAGTATTTTTCTTCACGAACCTATGTAAAGCCCAAAGTCTCGTAGGGACTGTTTAAATTTTATGAGTAACATTGGTACAAGCCCTAGCAAAATAATTGAAGTGCCATTATTTGTTTATGTATGATTTATAAAGTAAGCAAATATTTTTGCAATTGGCTTTTGCATGTAATTATATAACTATATCAATCAACATCCAAATGTTTAGCGCATAATTATAATAATGATTAATGTTTTACCGACGTATCGAACACGCGAGAATAAGTAATTTGACAGTTGCATAAGCGAAAGGCGATCATCGAACTTTAGACCTTGGTATTGAACGTGGTCAAGGTCTGCTCACTGTGCCGACGGGTCTTATTGGAATTAGAGCGGTAAGACCGTTTTTTGTTTGTTTGGTATGGAAGTTTACAGATGTCGTCTCCGGTTTGCAGTTGAATCACGAAGATATCTATCGCCTCAGCTACACGTAATATTGTTTGATTTCTGTAAATTTGTGTTATATATTACTAAGGCTACATTCTTTAATAGAGTATAGGACGAAATAACTTTTTTAAAATATATATAATAGATTTTATATGCTAAGTATGTTTCTAGCCTGAAATAAACATGTAGTCTACCTGACAGTGTGTGGCCACTGCCGCCCATGGACATCTGTAATCAACCCCAAATAAGGTAAGAGTCTGAGGTTGGCCACATCTGCGTTACAACCATTTAGAATCATCAAATGTTAGAATGCCTCCTATATGTTAAACAACAACCTTAAGACTAGCAATATGTCATAATTCAGAAATAGGTGTGACGGAGGTGCCGCCGCCAAACTACGAATATGTACTGAGTTGCAGTTTAGCACCCATACTGTATAATAAATCTACCTATTGGTTCTAGACTCATACAAAAACTAATTTCAGAGTTTGCAAAATCATATTTTCAGGGTTAAAAATGTTTAATTTAACTCCCTCGGTAAGTCCAGTTATTAAATTCAAAGTTTATTGTTAGGTATTTTATATATTCTGGTATTTTTTTTCTCAAACGATATCTAAAGCTTAATTTCTTCGTAGAGGAATGTCACATACTCGGGAGATCCATTAAAATGGAGTATTTGGGATATAATAGTTACGTTTGTATAATAATTTTAAGAGTTCAAATTATGACGGGGGCGAATGAAACTAATCTTATAAGCCTAATCAATAGTATGGTATAATAAAATAAGCCTATCTTAAAGAAAATTTTGGTTATGTAATAAAATTTTATTTACTATTTCAACGTTGGCCAATCAAAAAATAATTTAATCTTAAAAACCAAACGGATTTGCTATTATTTTAATAAAAATACGTAAAAAATAATTTAAATAATTATCAGAAATAAGTCAAGAAAACAGAGTATGTTGTATGTATGTTACTTGCAAGAATAATTACAATGATAATAAACACTTAAAACTTATTTGTTTTTTCTTAGTTGTATAGCGGAAGAGTTTGCGTAGAAAAAAAACTTTAAATTGCTTTCCGATTCGTTTGGCTTATTAAGACAATAGTAAAAACGTGATAATAAAAAGACGTTTATAGCTTTACAGTAAAATGCAATTTCCGGTTAATTTTGGATTAATAATATTTATATAGGCATTCTAGAACTTTTTTCAAATATTTCACATGTTTTATTGCAAAGCAGTTTTGGGTTATCTTTCAATAAATATACAATGCTAGTAAAAATTGTATTGCATTGACATAATCTAGAATAATATGTGATATAAACGATACGGAGTCGTATCGTGACGCATTTCGACGACGTGTGAAGTTACGCGTCGTGAAAATCGTCGATATTCATCGTAAAAAATCATGATGTCGGGAAAATTTATGATGAAAGTCTGCGTTATTTTTCTCCAAATATTTTCATCAAAAATAATTTAAGGGCGCATGGAATTAATCTATCATCAATGATGGAAATTGCTTTGGTAAAGATACACAAGTTTACATTGTAAGTTCCAATGTTAGATCGTCGTGATTTTTTAAGATGCACGTCGTAGATTTGCCCGACACAACATCGTGCAAGACACGTCGTTGCAATGTGCCACTATGCGACGCCGTGACATGTATATATATTTATAAACATTAATAGCTTAAATGTCTTGTTACTATTTTATTTTGTATGTGTACCGTACTTGATAAATTTATGTCTTAAGTCGTAAAAGATAAAATACATATATTTTATTAACATAAAATGAACAACTGTCACAACAATTAAGGCTTTATAAATGTTCTCGTTTTTATGTTTAATTAAGCATTCAATTATACTGTTAAAGTACAAAAAGTCATGAAAGTCGATTATTTGGTTAATGGAACTAAAAAACAATATTTAAAAACGTCAGGTCATTTTGAAAAATATATTTATATTGATATACTCGTACCTATGATATACAATATCAAAAATATCGTTAAAATGTGTACAAACTCTATTGCAATAAAATAGTGCTATGGTCTTAAATAGGAAGAATATTTGGGAAGATAGGTATTAAAGACTGTGGCTACTTTAGTATGTGAAGTTTGTAAGCTCATCGACTTAAGTAAAATGAACACTGAAACCTTTGATCTTATAAAGAGGTCAAAGGCCCAGGCCCTTGTTAAACATCCCTACGCTTGCACGTGGAGGGTTTCTGATCAATAACTTAATGGAGCGTAGTTTGATAGTCGAGCACTTCACTGTTTATACGGCAAAATTAAATTTATTTTTATCCACTCAACTATGTTAGTAACATTGTGTATATTACGCTTTTTTCTTTTTAAATATATATTCCAAGGATACATTAATATAATGTTGTTCTTGGTTATTATTAGTATAATGTAGAACATAAAACACGCACGACAAACGGCGTAAATAAATATTATAAGTAGGTATTAACAGAATGTTACCATAGTAACTGATTGGCTGTGTTAATGGTCATAGTAGAATAACTTCGTAGGGAGAAGCTAATGTTCAACCCTAGATTGAATAGAATCTATTTCATTATATTGAATGGACATCTTGCAATCCATGTGCAGAGATGGACTATTGTAAGTCGATAACACAGTTACCGGAAAGCCATGAAACATTTCAAGCGGCAATCGTTCAGCGCTACAAGCGTTAGCGTTGAGCGTTGAAAACAAATGCATGCAATTCAAAGAACTATTTGTGGTTCAACTCCGGAAGCACCTCCACAACACTTATTTCAGAATAATAACAGTAGTGTTATGTGCTGCCATGTTCTGGTCTGAAGGGTGTGGTAAGAGAGTTATACTTATCCGAGGCGTTCCAACTTAGTTGGGGGTAACAACCTAAGGGGTAGTAACGCATCTATGGCTAACCCCAGGTAAGACTTATCTTATGTGGGATTGATTACAGATGTCAATGGACGGCAGTGGTCACATACCATCAGGTGGACTTCATGCTTGTTTGCTACTAGCATACTATAAAAAAAATGTGTCTGACCTTATAAGGCCAAGCGGTTACTTAAGATGTATTACAAGTACATAGATTGACAATTATTTTTTTATTATTATATAAAAAAATATGCAAAATAATACCGCCTATAATGATTATAAGGTATTTATAAAATTAAATATAAACTGTTATTTATACGGCATGAAACACTTTTATCGCCACAGTATACCTAGTTAGTTGCAACAGATTATTCTTATTTATAATAGGTACATTCAAGAATGTGACATTGTTCATTAATATTAGTAGAGGACAAATCCTTATTAAGCGTATAATTATCTCCCATAATTCTATAGTACTCTTTTTGTACTTAAGAATGTACTGCGTGATAATATCCATATTTTTAATGTTGGTTAATTATATATCTTTAGTTAACAATTTCTAGATAATAATACGGCCTGAATATCTAAACTCAGTTATTATACTAAGGTTTGAGACTAATATGTTGAAAAGCTGTTTTTATTACTTTTTTGAACTAATCGATTATTTGAAGGCATTAACAAAATCAATCAAGCACCCCACTCTTTTTACGCGTTTTTTTCTTTTTATTTCTATAGGTACAGATTTTTAGTATTGTACATTTTACATACATTTACATGTTACATAGTATATTATACATTTATCGCACGTATTTTTTATAATTTAATTGAACATAACTTTTAGTTAAAACTAATTTAAATATTTATAGTGTCATAAGAAATTATATCATGGTTACTTTTTTATTATAATATATTTAATTCAATGTGTTACGCCTAGGTAAAACAAGGACAGGATATTTCACTAAGTATATTATATAAATTATTATAAATGTACAATGAACGTACCTAATATTTACATACAATTAATTTTTAGATTTCTAGTATGATAAGAAATTATATCATGTTTACTATTTAGTTTTAAAATTATAATATATTTATTTTTTATTTGTGTTACAGCTATAATTAAGACAGGATTTTTCACAAAGTATTATTATTATTATATAGATGTACATTGAACGTAATCTTCACTTACAACTACTTTTAAGATTTTTAGTATGATAAAAAATTATATCATGTTTACTTTTTAGTTTTTTTAATTATAATATGTTTAATTCAATGTGTTACGCCTATAATAAAGACAGGATATTCACTGATTATATTATATAGATCTTATCAAAAAAACACGGCGTTTTTACGAACAGATGTTTGTGTAACCGTAGTTTTATATGCGATTAAATATTTCCTTTTGTTTTATCTGTAGATTATAATATACGGCTTAAATAATTCTATTCAGGATCTACAAGTATAAAGTGATTGTCTTAGACCGACCTTCGGACAGTGCAATAGTTCTCGAGTCTATCAAGATAACAGAATGGAGATAACATAGTGAATATTCATACAATTACAACAGTGTGGCACAGACTTGAACTTAGTGCATATAATGGTTCCGGCAACCAATGAACATTATTATTCGCGAAATAATCCATGCAATATCATAATTAAATTAAATGTATTTGAATATTGTTTCCTTAAAATATATGTAGATATAGAAAAAGGAAATTAATTCATGTTATTTTTTAATAACAATGAAGTTTCAAACGAGCATGTTCATCTGATAGTAAGTGGCTTCTGTCGCCCATGAACATATGCAGATGTTCTCAGATAAGAAGAGTTAACCTCAGGTTAGCCACAGATGCGTTAGTACCCTTGACGACTAAGTTACAACGCCTCGGCTGAGAATATCTTGTTTACTACACCCTTCAGACCAGAACACAGCGGTGGTGCTTTCAGAGTCGTACCACCCAAAAGTTCTACCTCCTATAGTAGTTAGTAGTCATTCTCGTAATCAACTCCAAATTGATGGGGAATTCTCTATAGAATTAATAACATATGGTACAAGTTTGCTTAACCTACCGCATCCTTAAATCACTTAAATTACATGCATAATCGATAAGTTGAGTGTAAATTTTGGTTTTTATCTTCATTACCCAATTATCGATCTTTGGCATTCACAGCTATCACGTTGTACATAATAAAAGACAGAACACAGAAGAGTCCTTATACTACAAAGTAGATTTATTGATTTACTGAATGTTGCACGCGACTTCGCGTCTACATCATCAAAGGAGCCGATCGTCCAAATTTTATTGTTTACGGTTTAATAGATTAGACTTTGAGACTAGTCGGAAGAGGGTATCCTTTCGCTTTAAATTGATTAATTATGTCTGAACGGATTCGAAGTTTAATAGATCTTTACAATTAAACCTAACCCTTTGTGGTTCGACTCCGGGAGCACCACCGTCACACCTATTTCTGCCTTATAACAGCAGTGTTATGCGCTGCTGTGTTCTGGTCTGTAGGGTGTGGTAAGGGAGACATACTTTTCAGAGGCATTCCATCTTAGTCCTTAGGTGTAGCAACGCATCTGTGGCTAACCTTAGGTGAGACTTTGATTTTACCTAGGGTTGATTACAGGTGTCCATGGGCGGCAGTAGCCACTTACCATCAGGTGCTGCATGCTCGTTTGTTTTTTTTTATAGCCTTGCTATAAAACGCACCTTACTGTAAAAAAGTATATATATATTTACAAAATCGGAGGTTATTATCGGAGGTCGAACAATGCGTAGCAGAAACGACGCGACGGTGCGTCCGCGGTTTTTATTTTGCTAACTAGGTAGGAATTTATTTAAATTAAAATTAAAAAATTGGTTCATACTTGTACTTTTCAATTATAAGGCCTGCTCATGATAATCTTAACATTGTTTTTCCTGCCTACAACTTCGTTTTCGACTCCAGTTCTGACTCTGACTAATAATCCATTAGTTAAATAGTTCCTATACACTTTCGTAAAACTTCAGGATACCTTAATGTAAACTTTATATCATTGGATAAGAATCGACGTCATAGCAACGTTACAAAAGGACAACAATCTTCTCTATATAAGTATTTAATTAGGTTCACAGACATGGCCTTTTTACCATGCAGGTAGTTTACAGCGTATTTGTACTATGATAAAAAGCGTGAAATATCAATCATAAGTATGTACAATTACACAAACGGTATATTGAACTTGGCAGCTTACCCGCTGGTATTGTAATTAACAGATACAAGTACACAAAAACTTAATTAACCGACTTCAAAAAAGGAGGAGGTTATGCTTTACCTTGTACATAAAAATATATATTATTACGATGTCAAAAGGATCTGTAGTAAAATCGTGATTTTGTATCTCAAAGATTAAAACACACACATGTATTCTTTATTTTACAATTATTATATATATGTACATATATTATATTTGATACTATAGAGATTGTGAATGAGCATGTAGTCCAACTGAAGGTAACTGATTATTGCCGTCTATGAGCATCTAAAAATAATCGTCATAATCCATAATAAGGACCCACCATACCGGTCCGACAGTGGGTTCCGAGTTCAATCTCAGGCCAGACAGACATCTGAATGATGAGTTCAGATTTCTGTTCTGGGTCTGGATGTTTATGTATTCGTCTTTGTGTGTCCATGGTACTCACGACACAGGACAAAGAGCGGGGCTATGACTGTAGAAAGCGTTTTTAACTCCAAGATAGGATTAGAGACCCCCCAAAGAAGTAGGAAAAAGATGCTTTACTAACTAGAAACAGGACAAACTAGAAACATCTTGATTTTTCTTATTATACTCTGCAAAATACAACACATACACACTAACTAACTAATTTAACACTTTATAAATCGATAATAGGTATGAATATAGTTCTGGATTAGATCAAGAAAATGTATTACCACCTTTAAATATACAGTTCTCCCATAGGGTACCAGGTTCAATCCCCTCGACCGCATTAACATTTAAAGTATATCACCTACTTTGTTCTGGGTCCGTTCGGAGTTGCTAACACCCATGTCATAAGACCGTAATTATACAAGGCGTTTTCGTGTATAAAAACATTAGGAAGTAAAATATTGAACCGGTTTAACCTGCAAATTTTTTATGTGTATTTATTAGTATTAAGTCCTACTTTTTATATTGACAAAGCTAATTATTAATTTCAGTTTATTATTCAATCAGTAAATTTGCATAGCCTTTTAATTGTTAAAATCTATAAATAGTTTAAAAATATAAAGACCATACATTTTTTTATACATCAATCCCTTCTCTTATGACACCCACATCTGTATATACATAAAATTAAGGTTTATTTTATAAGACTGAAGTAGCAAACGAGCATGCAGTCTACCTGATGGTTAATGGTCATTGCAACCATGGTTATCAGTATGTAACTTCAAATAGAACAAGAGTTCTACCTGAAGTCAAATACAAATGCGTTGCTACTCCCGAGGATTAAGATGATTTTATAAAAAATGAGCAAGCTATCACACCCTTCCACCGAATCGCATGAACTGGTACAGGTTAAAAATTGAGACCTTGAAAAAAGTGTCTGTGATTTTGATATAAAAGTTCCATTTATTAAAGGTTGCTAATATTACTTTACAAGGGATATTTAGCTTTTTGGCGCTTAGATTAAAAACCCATATTTAAAAATTATATTTTGGTTTGATGAGTGTACTTAGGCGGATAGATGGTAGAACATTTCGTGGTTTTATTCCGGTAGCATCATCGCAACACCAATTTATACCGCATGAGGCGTCCCAACCTGGCCCTCAGTAGGAACAATGTGTCAGGTATCACTTCGGTATTATTTGGAGTTACCATTCTAGAATGTTACTCAGATATTCTACAGAAGTACCCTTTTATTGTTTAAATGTAAGATCAATGCTTTTAGCATTAAATTTCGGCTTTTTTCTTCTACATAAAATTAAAATCAGGTTGATTTAATACAAACAGCATCTAATTGATCGATATTTATGTCTAAATTTTTCTATAGTTCAATTTGAAAAAGGTATGCGTATTTCTATTAGGGAACTCTTAAAATTAACAAATTGACAATGATAATAATCTTGTTCTAAGCTTAACAGTGTTGTCTCATTTGTATATTATTCATAGAACAAGATCAAAAGATAAACAAATAATCATATGCAGAATCGTTATGATTGATCTCAAACTTGACCTCATGCGTTTATTAGATCCGTTTTAATAAATAATAATTTACGATTAGCGTATTGTATTTACAGATACTGTTATGAAAATTGTTATCACGCATTTGAAATCCAAACGATCGTTAAAAAAATCTAAAATCAAATCAAAATAATGCATTTTTTTATTCAGAGTAAGTTTTTTAGTAAGAAACATTATCCTCCTTCTGACGCAGTCGGGTAATTAAGAATCAATATCACATATTTCGTATGTTTTAACTTCATGACACTTGTATATTTTATTATTATCTTATTTTGAAAACTATGCTCCAATAAATCTTAGCCATAATATTAGAGACACCGATGGCTGTGCCTGCATGTCAATTTCATTGGCACGGTCTACAGCCAAAAAGCCAGGCGTGACAAAAAAGTGACGGATTGTGACATATGACATATCATTGGAATCGTCTCAGTTTGCAGAGTGACATAGGCTATGCAACTTTAAAAAAAAAGCACCTATAGATAGGGAAAAGGGGTGACATTTTTATTAACATGACAATATGGGTATTAATGAAAGCTAAAGCGAAAAAAAGTAAATAGACCATTCCAATAATATATGTATTATAATACTTTTGAGTTATTATTATGATGGAAACTCATATAAAGAGTTAAAATTAAAACAAAAAAACATGTTTAAGGCAGTCGGGTTTACAGTAACAATGTCCCTAGTTATTGATCTCTTGAAAGAAAAATCCATATGGACGGAAATGCATACATACATTCTGATATAATCACACAGGCATATGATTATTCTGCACTGTATGAATGTGTATACATTAATTGAGTATGCTTTCGCTTTCCACATTAGAATTACGTTGTGAATATAATTAACATACATAAAAGTAAATACACCATTGATAACCTAATAGATAAAAGTCGGCCTTTAAATCAGAGGGTCAAAGGTTCGAATTCTAGACACGTATCTTAGATTTTTTAAAGTTAAGTGCCTATTAGGAAATAATTATATCATTTCCTTTAACGGCGAAGGAAAACATTGTGGGAAATCACACACGTAAGAATTAAAAAAACTTTTCAAGGATGTGTGATGTCCTTACTTGGCTAGCGCGGCGGACTCTAAGCTCTAAACTGTGGCGTAAAGGGGGTTAAAAAGAAAATAGTGAGTTAGTGAAAACATAATAACTAAAACGGGACATTTTGTTTTTGACAAAAAAAGACAAGAAATCCTGCCTTCTTTTTTTTGGCGACCAAATTCGGAGCCTATTTATTCTAGACTCCTTAAGCTTACCTTCAGAAAAATTCTGAGACTATTCATCTATTAGCTAAATCCCATTGTTCTCCCCTCATTTCGACAAGAGACCCGTACCTAGCAATAGGACAGTAACAGTTATTAGAGGAATTTAGGTATCTGGGTGAGGATCAAATCTGGAACCTCTTGATTATCAGATTGATGTGATGACTTTTTCCACTCGGATTATGCAAATAATTATTATAAAATATTCAAAGTAGCATAATAAAATATTGTATAATTATGAACATCTAATTATTAGGAAGTTAACCATTTGTAGTAATCTCTTTGAAAATGACTGTGTCGGAGTGAATAAATAAGGTAGATAACATTGTTTGATAATGTTAACTTGAACCGTAATTAATGCTCTCGTGTTAATTGTACTGTGATTTATCTCATGGTCGATTAGCAATAGAACATGGTTGATCTGCGAGCCTATTAGATGGTGTAAAACAAATATGTCCTAGGTTTGAATCCCTGCGGGAGCGAGGGGTTGCTAATACTTGTTTATTTCCATTTTACTCTCCATATCATCGTATTTTGACAGGCTTTTATTTAACTTGTCTTATTATTTCGTCCAATCTTGTATCAGCTGTATTTTAAACCCAACTTAGGTACATTGCATTGTATACACATTTGGTTTAGATGACAAAACGTGATTAGCTTATTTTTATTTGCTTAAATAATAAGCCCATTATATGTATATGGTGAAACATTTTTTTTAATTAATAAGGCAGGGGCTACCTGGTAGAAAGTCGCCTATGTACATTTGCAACACGAGAGGAATAGCCATAGCATCGCGGGAATTGAAGGAAAGTTCTTTTCGCACTTTCGTGTGTCGTGGGCGCCATGGACACATATGTATAATGAATACACCCAGAGCCAGAACGAAAATCTAAATTTATACTGTCTGGCCGAAGATCGAACCCGGTAGCTACTACCATACATACTACGTCCATATTGCTATAACTGGGGCACAATATCAGCACTATTTACTACTTATCACCAGCACTTACAGTATAAGTGCTAATGGTAAGTTGGCAATTACTGTTCCATTTAAGCAGAGATTAATTAATTTCCGCATACTTCTCTTTGTTTTTAACGCAATGTTTACGAAGCAATCGGTTTTTACAGTAGTAATTTTTTTTTAAAGTAGCAAACGAAATGGCCCTTCGATGCTAGGTGGTATCTGCTGCCCATGGACATCTGTAGGCAATTTCATACAGAAATGAGGTTCAGTTTGAAGTCAATAGATGGGTTGCTACTCCAAAGAGGCTAAGATGCCTTATATCAAAGTGAGCCGGCAACCACACCCTACCACCGAAACGCAAGAACTGCTTCACGCTATAAATTGGTGCGGTAGCATATCCTCGGTGAATTATACTTGTTCTACCTGCATTTTCAGAATAACATAATTTTTGGAACGAAGTTCCTTATCGCGCGTTGTGAAAGGGGGCTAGACGGAAAAAATTCTTACGAAAAGTTGTCACGACACTTTTTGCTATAGTAAGCTATT
>MOOZ01000586.1:311808-322904 GCA_002930495.1 Cecropterus lyciades | reverse complement strand
ACAGAAAACTAAACTCATCATTCAGATGTCTGTCTGGCCGGGAATCGAATCCGGGACCCACTGCGTATCAGACCGGTATGGTGACCGCTCAACCACGCGGGTCGTCACACAGATGGTTGATAAAAAAATTAATATTTTTCGGTAGGTCTAGTTTATTTTTTATGTTACTTTTCTAGAAGGTATAAAGTTGCAGCATTTCTTAATCTTGGCATATAATATGTAGATGAAGTAAAAAAATGCAATTTTATTATTTTATGAACTTGTTATTACTAATGGTGTTATGGTGTTGTACCTACTTCTGGGCTTTAGTCTTCCATAAAATTAGGGGAGGCGAAACATATTTATTGTGTTGTAACAATGGGTGTTGGTATTTATTTATCAGCTTGTAATGTTTGTTGTTACATATTAAATTAATTTTTTCTATTATTCATACGAATCATTCAATTTGTAGTCGATCGTAAGGAAATAATTTTAACCGTCAGTTATACGATACTCTGAAATATGCAGATTATAATCATTATTTTTACCTTGCAATCATATTTCTTTGTTTATAAAAATTGATTAAAGAATTCTAATGGAAACAATATTATACCGCGTTTTATATTTTTTTATATAACATAGTTAGTATAGTTTAGTATAGTAAAATCAGAATTATACATTTTATTTAATGTAATTTTTTTTCGTATGCGTTAAATATTTTTCTTATAATATGAAAAGTAGAAAGTAATTATATGTATGTATGTTAATAGTATCAGAATTAATAACTCGAAAATTAATGTATTTTTAATGTAATTTAATCTACATTGTACTTGTTTATTAAATTTTTAACAATAATGTAACAGAAAATAATAAGTTTATAAAATTTGCAAATTTTAAATATTACCGTATATTTATCAATCCTGGCATTGTCATGTTCGAAGTGTCGCTCCTTCTCCTTCAAATTCACAATATTCCTGGCACTTGCAACAGCCATATTGAACAACGAAAAACAACAAATCTACGTTAATCTGTACGTTCTGTCACTTCGCGCGCAATTCGGATGCGTTCGGCTCTCGCGTGCTCCGCAACGGGATCGCGTCGAGATTCCAAGTTCGAATGGTTGTGAAATATCGCGCTTCTTTTATATAAAAGCTGTAAACTGAACGCGCCCCCTCGCTCCCGTCCCTTTCATATCCGTATTTAATCCGTACGCAGTGGTGTAGGCAGCGAACGTTTCCTACGACCTGTCTTGCCTTTGTTGAATTCGCCTAGTTTCAATTAGGCTGTTCGAAATTCAAAGCACAATACAACCGAGAGACTGTTTCATAATGTCCTAGCACCAAACAGGCTTCTTGAAGACTATGTATCAAACAGAAATATCAATTGGATTTAAAAATCTTTTGATAGAGCTAAATAGAACAAAAACGTTATAAGGAAATATCAAACAAACAAATAATGAAACTATTCAATAACTTTGCTCCGATATTGTAAAGAATGTCCTTACTGTCTTAGAACGCATTACAATAAAATTTTCAACAATATGTATTTATAAAAATTCTATTTATTAAACATTGCTATTATCGTTAACCATTAGCGCCTGTATTTACGTTCAAAACAAAACTAGTTTTTAAGTTAGCTTTTAGAAAATTGTTCCTGATTAGTTTTATTAGCGCTAAGTAAAGTTACAGTTAATTGTTAGGAGGGATAGTGCAGTGGTATGAAATTCTTCTTCCACTTTGGAGGTCCGAGTTCGAAGACTTCAGATTAATTAAGTCATTTAGACACTTTAAGTATTAGAAATTAATTATCGTTTAAAAAAAAGTTCTTTATGCACTGACTATGCACACACTATGCACTGACTGTCCTTATACGGAATTGAAACAAACAAGTATGCATTGATAAGTGGTCATTGTCACCTATGCACATTAGCAACAACTCCATATAGAAATTGATTTATACGGAATTGTTACTATTGTGCTAGTCAAGTTCCGTTGCTAGAAATATCAATTTACTTGTTTGGTATACAATTAGAATATGTGTTTGTTTTTTACAGTATAAAACTGAAATTGCAGTACTGATGGTCTAGTGGTTTGAAATCGATCCCTCTTTCTGACTGTTCGAGTTTCGAATCTTCGGCATGCAAGAGCTTCTTTAACGCCAAAGGAAACATCGTAAGGAATTTTTTTTTATATGGTGTATGAAATCTCAGCACCCGGCACAAACACTTCTACTAATACGCAGAACAGCATTACACAAAAATAGAAAATAATAATAATAAATGAGGCAGAGTTACCCTTTAATCGAACCATATTGATGCAACCATCTTTCTGGTTTACACTCTTCAGACTGAAATATACTACCGCAAATCTCCCGCAGTAACGTAAATCATGAAGATTTATATACCTTGACTATATGAAGATTTTTGGAAAAATACAGTGCTTTGGGATTAAATTACTAATAACAATTACAGTACACCATTTATCAGTTTTTGCGTTCGAATCAAAAAAACAAACGAAAAAAGATATACAAAATAAAAGCAATTGGAGAAAGCATAAACAAACAGAATAAAATACTAAACACTATGTGCTGTTAACATGATCAGTTTAAGTAATGTGTAAATTTCTAAGAAGTACAGAACAATTTATTGTTATCCTTAATTGAATTTGAAGATAAATTAAATAGATCAATTTCGAGGAAGTCATCCAATTTGTTTATGTGATAGACTATTGAAAAAAAAGAACGCATTTTTTCCTATAGTAAAATATTAATGTGCCTTTTGAAGTTAATTTAGAAGTAGGTATGATGCCTAAGTCGCAATTTTTTTCCACTGTCTTGAGTTCTTCCTCTCTACTTATGTATTTATGGTTAATTACTTTAATTTCACGAGTAAATATCGCGTCGCATTTACCATCATTTAGTTCTAATTTATTCCGATAATAATATTTTTCAAATCCATGTAAGACCTTATTAGATTTGAAAAATATTGTAAAATATTGTAACATATGACAATAAGTTATGGTAACAATTTTTTTTAAGATTTTCATATAGCCCGTGTCAGCGTCAGAGCTTTTAAAATTGTGGTCAAATAATATCCAACATATTCGTGGCCAACATTAACAAAGAAATTAAAAAGCAATGGATCTAAGAGTAAGCCCTGAGGAACACCGGCAGACACCAGATATAACTAAGACTTATAGCCATTTAGTACTACTGCTTGAGACCAAATTGTTGTTAAATTATTTCTAGACTTAGTATAGTGCGATTATATTCAATGTTGTGAGGTCCCTCTACCTTGTACATATAAATAATGCTCTATATACAATGCATGTTTGGTGTCCAAAATGATTTCTGACACTAATTCTCGTTAAGTATTTAATCTAGCATAAAACTGCGATCTTATGACCAACATATCTGCGTTCAGTCAGCCAGTTAGATTGATTCGTAGCAACAGGTTTATATTGAATTGCTTCCTCGCTATAAAATATTATTTAGTGTACTACCATTATATATTATTATAGCCCCGCAACTTGTGTAGGTCGTTAACGATCTACAAACAAAAAAATACAAATTTATTATATATTATATGTACTTGAAGAGTACGAGAGAGTAGTAAGAGAGAGAGCCCCTAGGCTAGTGTATAACGCTGGTATTGCTACCGATCCACCAAGTTAAGCAACATTACCGCATAGATGAGTAACTGGTACTGTTTAAATTTCATAGCAATGTATAGTATCTATAGCAATATTAGAATCTTATCGAAGGACTTTTGGACCATTTGAAAACATACAGTGACAATATTCCTACAGTGAAATGTTTAGAGTGCTCAAACGTTGTCTTTCCCAATTTCCTTTACTAATATGTTTTTTATACGATGAAGTAACAAAGAAGCATGTAGTTCACCTGATGGTAAGTGGTCACTGCATCCCATGGAAATCTGCAATCAACTTTATATAAAACGGGGGTTCTGTCTGAAGTCAATTACAGTGGCTACTTTAGAGGACTAAGATTGCTTCATATGAAGTGAGTCAGAATCTGCTGTCATCGGATCTGATATCTGGAAAAAACACACATCATGCATATAATTAAACAGTCAGAAGACTGAACACAAAATTCCCGTCCTATTTCAATATTAAATGAGTTATGTTATGTGGGAGAGTGGTCCATAAACGTGAATATTCAACTCTACTGAAATCAATCTCTAACCCACTTTCAGTTGTGTTATATTTCTCGCGATGTTTTCCTTCGCAGGTTTTTTAAAAGTGATTATTCATTTCGAAATATTGGATTTTGAGATCAGTTTGAGAAATACTTCTATTGTTTTCGAATTAATTTATTTAAACATTTATATTTGTAGACTTACGTCTTAGTGATAAAAAATATTCAAACATTGGAAAACAAAAAATACAAAACCATATATCATATACAAAGACTTAGACAAATTAGGGATTGCTTATAAAATTAATTTCTCAATACGAAAAATATGAGAAAAATAGTAAAAAAAAACAACAAAGTCCAATGAAACGTTTCAACTCTAGTAATTTTGCAAGGATTTCCGTGACTTGTAACAAATTTTTAGCACCAGTGTGGCATGTGTTGTACACGTCCAATATTAACATCAAAAACATTGCAAGGTGGTATGACTTAGAGGCACGAGACGTCCCGGTACTCCAACTCTAGTTACGCCGCCACACTATTTGTAGCGTGTAGCGTTGTGTGTTAGCCGGTTGTGTAATACGATTGTCTTAGTTCTCTAGAGTGACACCGCATTTGTGATCGGCTTTAAATAAAGCCGCTGTCCGTGAAGTAGCTGTCTGTATGTGAAGTTAGTTACAGATGTGGCGGCAGAAATCACTTACCATCTGGACTGCATGCTCTGCAAATTCAAGCTAATATCACAGCTATATCTCATTATCCTTTAAATATCTTCCCGGCTAAGGGATGAACCAGAAACCGTTTGAGTAGAAGGTATAGGTATAGTAACTAATTCGCAGGAAAACAAAAAAAAATGTTGCAAGGTGAAAACATCACAGTTTTATATAAATTAACTTGTGACCTCAACCGTGAGTTCAACTTAACTCTTGTTTCCCGCTAGGCACATGTCTTTTTATTTCGTTTTTACAATATATCAGTATAAGACGAGCGTGTATTCAATCTGATGGTAAGTAGCCACTGCTGCCCATGGACATCTGTAATCGAATTCACATAAGATGAGAGTCTTAACTGAGGTTAACTACAGATGCGTTGCTACCACTGAGTACTGATTTTGGACTCTTCCTTAACAAATTAGTGGTCACACTAGTTCTGTGGGCAATTAGAGAGCCTCCGTAGTTGAACGATGAGTTCTACAACCTTAAACAAAAAGAACGTAACCTTAAAGAAAAAGTTGTGAACTACACTACTGTACAATTGATACAAACGTATTTTGATGTGCGACAAGAATGTCATTCCGATATATACTTTCATTGATTGGCAATTAACACGTGTTACAATTTTTTGCAACTTGTTGGATTACTTCCTTTTATCGCGGCATTGAAATAACAAACGTACGTACGTAAGTAAGCGCTTTGCTACTAATATTATATTAAACCCTACAGGTCAATTTTACCTTCTTTTTTTTTCTCGAGAGGGAAACCTTCTAAAGGTACCCGACGCCGTGGGAGCAACGCTGGGTTATGTGGGATTTTTACCGCACTAAAACCCACCCGGTGGCCGTCGCAACACTGTGTGAAGGACACCGGGATCTCCAACGGAACGCAACCGGAGTCCTCCAAGCGCAATGTCCCTTTCGGACTCTTCCCCGGTGAGCATTTACGCGCATCGCACTTTCTTTTTTTTTAAAGACGGCATGCGACCACATATGCCGCCGTCCTTCCCGGGGTCACTTGACTGGACGGTTTGAGCTCCCACTCTTGCCGCCCGCAACCCCTGAAGCCCCTTTTAGTCGCCTCATACGACAGGGAGGGGATACCGTAGCCCTATTCTGATCCCGGAACTGCAGGGACAACGTCAATTTTACCTAGCAACCATTATTTATTATTTTAACAAGATCCTCTTCCGACTCTGTTCGCTAGTATGTGCAAATTATATAATCAATGATCTTGCATTTCCGTGTTCTAAGTGTCTTGAATTAGAAAACCTTGAATATTTATACGAATAAAAACGATTTACTTTTATAAATAAAGCTATTTTTGTAAATATATGGAATTGGAGCAATAATTTTGTCTTTTCAGTGCTAAACCTTTCCTTTTAAGATTATATTTTTGTTCACTAATTCAATGTTTCAATATTTATATTTCATATTTTGTTCTCTTTAGTAATTGAGAATTAATTGGGATTGGGATGCGTGATTATTTAATCGATACGTTCCTATTCATTCCTCAGAGGAAGCAACATCTGTGACCATGTAGGAATCTCATCTCTGTCTGGGTTTGATTACAGATGTTCATGAGCGGCAGTGACCACCTGTAGGTAGAGTATTCTGTTTTCGGTATTATGTTATCATACTAATAGCATAAGTGCACAAGCTGAACGGATCTGGACAAAATTTAAACACATACATTTGTATATTGTATATATACTATAACCTATCCAGGTTACACAGTTTAAACAGAGATAAGTGAAAATTTATAGATATAAAGTAGCTTATGTGTTAAATAAAACATAAGCTACTTTTTACCCCAGAAAAACGTGAGGATCCCGTGGGAAAGATAAGTTTCCATTTTTTTACAGAGTAAGGTTTTGACATGGTTTTGTTAATTAAATATATTTTACGGGTTAGACAAAGGTATTTCCTAATATTTGGACATGTGCACGGCTCTTTTGTTATAGCATAACAATTGAATCTTTAAGCAGTAGGGCATTTAAAAGGACATACGTTAAAATTTCCGAAAAGAACTTTGTATATCTATTTATGTTTGTAATGTAATCTTTGAACGCGATTTCTACCCACATTGAAACATTAGATTAAGTTGAAACTTTGCATGCTGATCAAGAACTGATGACAATGCAATTTTCAATATATATCTCTTTATATATCCATCCCTATAAGGGTTAAATATGGGGTGAAAGTTTGTATGAAAGTTCCCCAATTATGAGGCAAGCTCTACGTAACTTACGTATTTGGATTTGCGGTTTAATATACTAGAACACATATTTCACCGTTTCTGGAATATCACCTCCTAAAGTGGTGAAAAAGCGGTTGCAAGTTTGTTTGCAACTCCGCCAATTTTGATACCAGCTGAATGCGACTCAGTATTTGGGTTTGTGACCAGAGAAGCTGTTTTCACCTATGATGCGCTAAAAATCAATTTTCCCTACTATGAAATTATCAACGATAAAACTAAAACAGAAAAAATAAATAATTGTTTACAAAACTAAAAAAACACGCTTTTGTAACTAGTTCAACTAAAAAGTAGAAAATAAATAATAGGTTTAAAAACTTCAAAAAAACGCTTTTGAAACAAGCTGAACTAAAAAATCGAAAATAATTTTCTTTAAGTTAAAAAATAGAGCGATAAGAAAAAAATCTTTTTATCGTAAAAAGCGTGGGGTGTTTGTGAGATATTTTAAGGTGTTCGATGGTTATTATTTAATGATAGTAATAACCATCTAATACCCCACGCATTTTTACGACAAAAAGATTTTTCTTATCGCTCTATTTTTTAACTAAATGAAAATTATTTTCGATTTTTTTAGTTCAGCTTGTTTCAAAAGCGTATTTTTAAGTTTTTTAAACTATTACTTGTGTTAAAGCGGCTTGACGTATCTTGAAAAACTACAAATTATACATAACTATAAACTATAAATTTAGTTCAAATTTTTAAAAATATGTATAAAAAATCAAGTTAGTATATATACCTATACGTATGAACGTCATATTACAAATGCGGATGAAACTGCGAGTGTAGCTACTAAAATTTATGTATTAATTCATACTCGTAATGGTAATAAGGATTTGCTTTTTAAATTAAGGATATAAATATAAGTGTGATCTTAAATATTTGCGTGCTTAATTTAGCAATGCGTGAAGAATTGAGGAAGAGTACTGCTTCCGACAAAATCATTATATGATATTCCTGATCAATTAATTTATAGCTCATCTACTAATTAGTAGATTAAATTACTACGTTATCGTTAATTGATCTTGATCTTAAATCGTAGTCATATCACATGGTCATTGCATTTAATAAATATCTTTAATTAATCCTGAATAGGTTATAGGTGTCCTAATTGAAGCTGATGGATATTTGTGCCCTAGATTATAAGATAAATCAACTTATATTCTCCAGTGTTTTAGTAGTTTTAAGCCTACCACTAAGAAAGGTTGTCAATTCGTGTGGCAGAGCGGATGTCATGCCGACCTGAAACGCAAGGGATCTGGATTTGGTGGATCTGGATTTGATCCCTGGCTAGACAGAAATCTGGATGAATAATTCTCTTTCATCTAGGTGTTTGTGCTAGCTGGTGCTAGCAAAAATATATCTTTTTGTGTTTCCAAGGATCGCACGACCTAGGATTTTTTTAGTTGCTTACAGTCCATGACTAACTCTGATGTTTTATTATAATGGAGGCTATGTACTCGTTTGTCACCTCTATGTATTTTTAGAAAAGTATTTATATCTAAATATATAAATTTTCGACTATTTTATGACGACGGAAGTAGCTATAAAGTCTTGTATATCCGCACAACGAGATCAGATAAATCTCATTACGCTATTTGACATTTATCTTGCCGCCTCGCGGCAATAGACACGCAAAAGGTCAAAAGTATATCAACTACCTATTGTTTTATTGTATTTGTCTAGATTCGACCCCAAATTAAAGCTTAAAGACAAGTAATTAGCCTTTGTGATAAATGGTACCCATTGTGGTTCACGCCTATTTCTACTTAATGACGGCAGTGTGGTGTGTTAAGGGAAACATACTATTCCGAATTTTGCGTTCCAACTTAGTCCTTAGGGTAGCAATTAACAGTATAACCATAGGTACGACCTTGATCTGATCTGGGGTTATTACAGATTCCGAAGGGTGGTAGTGGCCACTTACCATCAGATGGATTGTATGCTCGTTCGCTATTTAAATTATATATTATACATAAAAAAGACGTAGAATATTGCTATATAAGAGAGGCTGTCAATGCATCGTCAGCTTAAAAAGGGTTTCTTTTGAGGGTCTTCGCGTAATCAGAATCATACTTGAGGTTGGCCACAGAGGCGTTGCTACCAGAGGATTAAGGTGAAACTCAGATAAGAATGTCCCTTACCACACCGTTCAGACACAGCGTTGTTTTACACTGCAGTTATTAGGCAGAAATAGGTGTTAAGTCATGGCTCCAGAGTTCAACTAGAAGGGTTTTTTTTCAATATAGGTTTTATTTATTTTATTTATAGTATGGAAGTAGCAAACGAGCATGCAGCCCACCTAATGGTAAGTGGCTATTGCCGCCCATTGACATCTGTAATCAACCCTTGGTAAGATCAAAGTCTTACACTCACACCAGATGCGTTGCTACCCCTGAAGACTGAGATGGAATGCCTCGAAAAAGTATGTCTCCCTTACCACACCCTTCAGACCAGAACTCAGCAGCGCACTGCTGTTATTAAGCAGAAATAGGTGTGGCGGTGGTGCTTCCGAAGTCGAACCACAAAGAGTTCTACCACCTTATTATAGGTACACATTTAAAATACAATAAAGAGTTGATAACTTTTCCTTAAGTACATAACATAAACATGTATGATAGAATTTAATCCTGAATACATAATACAAAATAAAAATATTTTGAAGAAAAACATACGAGTGTGTAATTGTAATATCTGATGATATCTACTTGTAAGCAACGTGTTGCATAGACTTAAAAATAATATTTAAAAATAGTTCAACAACCTCAATAGTGCATTAATGCAGATTTCTATGTAACCTTGTTCATTATTAAATTGCTTTTGAACTTGAATATGTATTTCTAAGTTAAAAACTAACCTACCTCAAAGTAACAGATATTTCTAAAAGGAGGTCAAGACTTTGCGTTTTCGTTTGCCTTTGCGTTGGTTCAATATGAGACGTTTTTTAAATATTAACGCAAAAAGTTATTAAGATATTAATTTATATATTTAAAACCTAACGACAATGGCTACCTAATGGAAAGTAGTCCCCTATCGACATTTGCAACATTAAAGAAGTCGCCAATGCTTCGCCGGCTTTGAAGCAGAGTTTTTTCTTTGTTTTTTTGAAGCTTCATGTCATAACGCTCCGAGAATACCTCAGGAGGAAGTTCGCCCCAGATATTGCACGTCCGTGGCAAAAACAAGGATTGCCATGAGTCCACTTGGTGCGGATGCAACTTCATTCTTTGGCGAGTAGTGCGGTAGAGAAAAATTGACGTAGACACCAGTTCAAAGAATTCCTCTGACAATGGTGAGTGCATTGTAAAGCCTGTTCTGCGGCATTACAATGGTGAGTGTTCAGAGTAAGCGCAGAGAGAGCATATGTCTCTCCGCAGAATCAAAGGTTCTAACCGATCGGTGATCCTTGGATTGTTGGCGATTCGGATCGCGAGTTTTGTGCACGGAGTCAAGTGGATTAAGTTGGTATTGGGGCGCCCCTGCCCAGAGATGCGAGCGGTACACCATGTGGGTCTCACATATGCCTTATTAAACACTAGCTGAGCCCGCGGTTTCACCCGCGTTTAAAAGAAATGTAACGTGACATACATTAACCGAAATTTTATACCTTTAATAATTCTATTTTATTCTTTTTAAATACATGTTTCCCGCACCCGTACATTTTTCCGAGATATAAAGTAGCCTATGTCATTTTCTGACCCTTAAGCGACTACCGTTGTGGTAGTCGCGCAAAATATCTTTCCGAGCCATGTTATATAAACAGAAACATAACTATCCCAAGGAAACCTTATATTATTTTTATTTTAATAAGTGACCTATATGTTATACCAGACTATAATCTTTTTTTTTTTTTGTATCGAGGGGGAACCCTTCAAAAGGTACCTGTGTACCTGGTACGCCGTGGGAGCGACGCCAGGTTATGTGGGATTTTTACCGCACTAAAACCCCCCCGGTGGCCGTCCTTGGCGCTGCGAAGAGGACTCCGGGATCTCCAAAGGA
>MOOZ01000586.1:289856-305519 GCA_002930495.1 Cecropterus lyciades | reverse complement strand
TACTGGCTCGAATTGAAAATTATTTTTGTGTTGAATAATCCATTGATTGAGAAAGGCTACAGGCTATATAACATCACGCTATGTTTATTTGTTTTTATAATATACCGCTTTGGAACCACGGGGCACAGCTAGTACTATAGGTACATAAACCACTGTTGCTCGCGGCTGCGCAAAATAAACAAATATTAAATCCTTTTACAGGCGAAATATAAAAAACCCTGCTCTCTACATAATATTTTGTTCGATTGTGGCCTTTTTTATGAATGCTGTACTCGTTTGGAAATATTGAATGAGAAATATAAGTAATACATAAATGAACTGATACTAAGGTAGGTAATGTCTAAGTTAATACGCATAAATGGTTCACTTAAATGTTATGGTGACGTGGCATATATGAAAGTACAAAATATTGTACAAAAGTTGTCTCCTTAAAAATATTGAACATGTATAGAGTGATAAGGCTCCAAGAACAAAAACATGCAAGTACTAGAACACAATTTAGAGACAATAAAAATAAAACAGTACTGTACAGTTGCTTGTGGCAATGACAGATTTTGAAGGGCTGTTGATTTATATTAACAGTAGTTCTTTCTCTTTTTATCTTACCTAAAACAGTGAAGTATGAGTGAAATAGATACATTTTTAGTCCTTTATTAAGGCTCTATTCGTACGAGCGTTTATTTATCAGTATACAGAATAAAAACACGTGATCTGGAATATAAAGTATTAGTTATGTATTGCTATTCATAAGGACTACGTACGAATACTTCACATACAAAAGAATTGAAAATCCTTTAAGACGTAATAGAATGAAGGGAGGAAAAAATATTATACAATTACTAATAAAATAGGAAAAGAAGTTAAAACATTCATTTGCCTTCAGTTTACTTTTATTTGGTACACACATTGTCCTGATAATAAAAAATAGTAGTAGTAATATGCATAAAAGACAAGATTACGATAGGAACTAAATATAAAGCATAATGAAAATAACACTATCTACGAACAGTAATCCGTACCAAGTCGAACTAACACCGCAGCCCGCTTAGTTTTGTTCGATATTTAATAGTTCCGAAAATGCATAAAAGATGTCGCAAAAAAAATACGGTGTGGCGATCGCCACGCCCTTAATCATGTTTACGTGCGCCTCAGATGTTTCACATCAACAATTTCATCTTTTCGTTCTATGAACAGGCGTCATTTTTACTTTTCCCTTTCTCTCCTTTTTTCTTTTAACAGGCGCTATTTAAAAAAAATATATACATTGTCACTCTGCAAACTGACAAGATTCCAATGAAATGTTATATGACACAATTCGTCAAATCGTTGGAGTTGTAGCGGGTTCATTGGCAGAACTGGACATACATACATACGCTCGAAAAACCTTACAATCCTTCTGACGCAGTCGGGTAAAAACAGTATAAAAAATATTATATCGATTAAAATCGACAGTGTAGTTGGAACCTTACAGAGATCAATGTTGCGACTCATGTTTCTCTATTTAAGCTCTCACAATAGGGGGAGGCAACCCCACCCAACACCCTGGTATATAGAGTTACGAACGCGCAAATATTTACCTGCTCTCAATATTCAGATGCTTGTTCCAGGCATTTTTATTACGGAAAATGTTTTGTGTTTGCTGTAGTGATTTTCAAGCAGGGAATGAATTAACGGTCAACTTGTTTTTACGTTTCAATGGGAATGCATTGAAATCTATATATTAATACGTAAAGCAAAAACTTTGGATCCCTTTTTACAAAAATTGCACGGACGGAGGAGTACGAAATTTGGCACACTTATAGTTTATATGTAGGAGAAGTGCAGGACGCTAATATTTTTCAATAATAATGCTCATAAGTACATTAAATCAATAAATACATAATACATTACACACACACACTTATTTGTTACACGCTGACTTTGTTGACTGACAATGTAATATGCCAAATGTGTATGTCAAATAACGAGTTATTGCTTTTAAATGCAGTTTACTCAATTAAATCTCATTTTCTCTATAATGACATTTTAAAAAATAATTTTAAATTTAATGTACAGAAGAAAATACATATAAAAACTTTGTAGTAGAAGAAAAAAACGAGCATTTAGTCCACCTGATGGTAAGTGGCTACTGCCACCCATGGACATCTGTAATCAACCTTAGATAAGATCAGAGTTTCACCTGGTTAGCCACAGACCACTAAGAGTTTCAGTGAGTGGAAACCTCACATAATCCGATCTTTGTAGAAGGTCAGATATCTTTATAAGACGTCCCTATTGATACCAATAAAGGGTATGTGGTATGGCTAAATGCGTAATAAAGGGTAATTGCGTCAGTCTAATATTTACAGCTCCTATTTGGGTACTTTTTGGTTTTCACTAATAATATCAGTTCACACAAATAACAAGGAATAAGGAATAAACAAGGAATAAACGCTTTCTACATAAACGCTTTCTACACTCATAGCCCCACAGTAGGATTTTCTCCCGTGTCGTGGATGCCATGGACACACAAAGACGAATTCACAAACATCCAGACCCAGAACAGAAATCTAAACTCATCATTCAGATGTCTGTCTGGCCGGGGATCGAACCCGGGACCCACTGCGTGTCAGACGGTATGGTGACCGCTCAGCCACGCGGTCGTCTTCTTAGTACAAGAAAACGTAAACAATGATTGTTTTGATGAAACGTAATAACCTCGTACTAAGGGCAAAGCATAGCATTACACTCATTACCTACTTGAAAGATTAAAAAGCCCCTGTATGATCGGTCGTCCCATGAGCTCATGACTGGCAATTTCCTGTCATTCAATAATGACGGTGCGAAAGTGTGTTTGTGTATCTGTTCAATTGATTATATCCTATTTAATATTGATCATCCACTGATAATAAACAAGCTCTAAAACGATAACGAGTATTACAACTAAAGTATTAATAAGTTGAAAAACTTTATAAAACTTTACATCTCTTTTGTTATTACTAAATTCAAGCAACGAAAGAGCCATTTTTACGATTTTAAGTGGGCATTTTCTATAGACACATCAGTAACTCCAAAATTTATTGCATTTGCACCTGAAATCAGGCGCAGGTGTTGGTACCCTTGAGGACTAGCTTTGGATTAACCCTGGAGGACTAACCTTGAGGAATATCTTATGTGAGTGTTTATTACTCTCTTAAATCATAACTTATCAACGCTTAAGTGTTGTTGCATGCCTAAATAGATGTGAAGGCTGGGTCACTGCAACCGAACTACGCGGGCTTTTAACACCTTTAATAAATTTATGTTTAAAAAAGTAAAAAAAAAAAATATATTATTATCATTATTATCATACGAAAAAACGATGACTTCTTCAAAACATCTTGTAATTTGATTCATGAACACACTGAATAAACATTTACGTCATATCATCACGTCATGTCATTTTAATTGATGCTATATCCGTAAATTGGCGAATTGGTCTTTGCGTCAGCATCTATGTACCTACAATGTACGTGATACACAAATTAAGACTTCCTCTCTGAAATGGTCTAATTAGTACACAATTCTGTCTTCTGAACCTTATTTTCTATCTATAAAACAAAAAAAAACTAAAAAAATTAAATTTAATTGTTCGCCGGCCACATCATATTTGTTCAATTTTATATTAAAATGCAACCTTTTATTAGGCCGTTAACAATAAACACAAATATTTGTTGGTGAAAATAGGCACATCAATAATAATATAATCTTTATAATTTACAGAAAGGCGAGTTCTAACAGTTAATGCGCGGACATCAATGCGAGTTTTTAAGAATACCGTGTGCTCGTGAGAGGATTGTAAACCACATAAGGCATGCGGACTTCACACTAACCTATAAGAATTCAATTTAACTTTTGTTAAAGTCGATATTGACAGATCTGCATGGACTAGTGTTATAGGCACTTTATATTGTAGTACATGCGTTTTTGTATACGGCATTCCAACGAGTAAGTCGTGACAGTTAGTGTAAGCGCCTCCTACACAATGCTTTGACCCACATTGTACCAAATGCATGACATAATTTGAATAATATTTATTTCAGAAGTTTTTTATGTAATGCACTAGGTGGTTTATCAAGGTGTAGAACCAGTGTAGATCAACAGGGGTAGGTACAGCTCCTACACCCATTTTCTAGCGTGAGGAGTTCTTGCGATTCGGTGGAAGCCTTCCACCGAATCGCGTGTAATCCGTACTTACTTACGAGTACATATATGGCGACTATCTTAGTTTTCTGGCAACGCATCTGTGATTGACTTTAGCTAATAGCATTGTCACATATAGCACATGGGCGACAATCGCCACTTACAATCAGGTAGTCTGTATGTGCATTTTCTGTACAAACTTATAATAAAGAATAACAAATCGTATTTATTAAAGTTGTGTTACCCTATCTTTGTCTATTTCTGCCTAATAACGACAATGTAAATATTGCTGTGTACGGGTTTGAAGGTAAGGGAGGTGGCTAACCTCAGGTAATACTCTGATCTTGTCTCGGGTTGATTACAGATGTCCATGGACGGCAGTGGCCGCTTACCATCAGGTGGACTGCATGCTCGTTTGCTACTTCCATATTATAAAAATCTGGTTGTTACCATACAGCGGAGATTTATTGAAATTGAAATCAATTACGTATAAGAAAAATGCGAATTCCTACCGACAAGTATTTCCGAGGTCGTCATAACGATAAGTATGACGAATTATATATCCTTTAAGGATCTAGCTTGAAGTATCCGTGTACATTTATGTTTTTTAATTTGTTTATGCGCATATGAATGGATTCGAGTAACTCCTCAATCCATATACATTAGTCTTTTGTTCACTGGCGGATCCAGGAGGTCTGTTTGGCTTGACCAGCTGAAGACTTTGTGGCGAAAAAAAAAGATCTTCCGATATGAAGGAGGAAGGATTTAGGAACTCAATTCCTAAAGGTATCCGCTTTGCTGCTTCTGTTGCCCTATACAAAATCCAATTGTTCTTGTGGTCTGAAGGAAAAAAATATATAAAAATGTTACCCCAATAAGAATTGGTTAATTTGAGTGTCAGATGCGTAAGCTAATTTTCAATTGATCTACGCTACACCCTTTACAGACCAATTATTTTTTATATTTTAATATTAATGTAGCAAACGAGCATGCAGTCAACCAGATGGTAAGTCGCTCCTGCCACCCATAGACATCTGTAATTAACCCCTGATGAGATCAATCTTATCTGGTGGTTCCGGGGTCGAACCACAAAGGTTCGATCACCTTCAAAATTACTTAAATTTGTCCCCCTTACACTAATAACGGAATAAAAAGAACTATTGAATACAATGACTTTATTTGTCTCTATCTATTCCATTAGCAGCCTTCATTGTTTATTCCTTTTCATAGTCGGTTGAGCTCAAAGCGACGGGAGAAGGTACTATGTTTGTATACATTGTTACCGCTGTCAACTGAAGCTGAAAACTCATTTGTGGTACCTCAACTGAACTGTCATAATATGAGCTTTATTCCAGGTGTATCGTAATTTATAGGGCATACTACGTTATTCTCGACTTTTCCCGTATATGTAAGCTGTCTACCTATGGTTAATGATCACTGAACATTTTATTAATTACTCGGTTATTCCGGTGGCCTCGCCCGCTTTGATCATGTCTACCACAGTAATGAATACTCTTATGTGTTTTTTTTTATATAGTATGGAAATAGCAAACGAGCATGCAGCCCACCTAATGGTAAGTGGCCACTGCCGCCTATGGACATCCGTAATCAACCCTAGGTAAGATCAAAGTCTCACCTAAGGTTAGATATAGATGCGTTGCTACCCCTGAGGACTAAGATAGAATGCCTCGGAATAGTATGTCTCCCTTACCACACCCTTCAGACCTGAACACAACAGCGCATAACACTGCTGTTATTAGGCTGAAATAGATGTGGCGGCGGTGCTTCCGGAGTCGAACCAGAAAGAGTTCTACCACCTTCAAAACCTCACCTTGTGGTACTCTAGGTCATAATCTATCTGTGTGCCACAGCGAAATCACAACCAGTAATTTTACGTGAAAGAGTTACAAACACATACATCTTCAAAAATTTTCTTTTTTTATAATATTAGCAAGATTAACGTAACGACTCCTTCTGAAACAGCCCATGCTTTTTCTTGTTTTGTAAGTGATTTAGAAGGAACTTACTTTAACTCGTTCATTACATAAATTATATATTAGTCGGGTAGATTTGCGACTTAGTACCTAACGTATTAAGGCGCAGACCTTTGATTCAACACGAACTTGATTGTAGAGAATTCAATTAAGAAGGACATTTGTAATAACCTCAAATAGAATTAAGGTCTTACCTCCCAGATAATTTAGTTTGAAAATAAAGTTTCAACGCTTTGTATCCTTTATTAGATCATCAATAGCAGAACATCGCAATTATCATTAAACATAAATGTTTAAATCAGAGTCGAGATAAAAGATAATGCAAATTAATCGAATATCTATAAAAATAAAATAAAATAATTCAAAAATTTAAACATAATGAATAATAAAAATGTAATAAAATGTGTTTCTGTTATCAGTTAAGCGAAAATATTATAAAGTTTCTTGTTAAATGAACAGGTAATTTTATAAATTTTTCAAGGGCTTTGCGTTTCAGCTACTATATTTATTTAAATGAAGGTTCTAATAAAGTGTAAGCAGTAATTCCCTTATATATAAGAGAACTTTAATTAAGTACGTGAGGCATTAGGGTTGAGGGATCGGATCGATTTCATACAGTCTTACGTAAGAGGAGGATGAGGAGTCATGGTTTGGGTAACATCACGATTTTTTCTGCAAGAAACCATGTGCTAATACTAAAAAACTGGTTAAATTAAGTTAACATTCCACTTAGCCTTTAGGTAATAAATGTGATGATTTATTTATAAAGAAAGCGAAAATAGGACTGGACAAATCGTAACTGACCTTCGAAATCGAGCGCGGTCGGCGGTTGGATGGGTGACCACCACCGACTACAATTTACATGGTACATACAAGTGTACAACACTTGTATCGTGTAGTAGAATTCACGCCTTGAAAACAAGTCGCGAATTCCTTATTTTTATATTTTAAAGATTTTACTTTCAATTGCGTCAAAATTCGAAAATGTCAAATTGTTTCCATTTTTGAATTTACTTATTTTGGTTTACAGGAAGCGTTTATTTCGAAAATCGCTAAGTTGTTTGCATTGAAAATTATTACAGTAAATTGATCATAATTGAGGTATTTTTTTACTTCTGTGTCCTACTCATGATTTAGCTAGAAAAAAGTATATAGAATGATCCTCGAGTAGCCCAATCCGTTTTAAATAGTTCTATTAGTACTAGAAAGATTTCATATTTTCATCGGGAATTCAGATTGGTTTTCCAACAGTACCAACTTATCCCCTGGTTTCGCCCGTTCCGGTAACGTTTACCACGGTAATGAGTATTCCATGTGTTAATCCAGAGTATAAATTATCAGCATGCCAAATTTTACCGAAATCCGACCAATAAATAGCTTTTGCGTGAACGAATAACAAACATAACTCCTTACAATTTTTTGTCTTTATAATTTTATTTGTAAAAAGTAAGAAGCATTAGTAAGAACTTTATTAGTAAGAAGAATAAGCGAAAAAAGGGTCATGAAGCAAAACAAAACTTTTTCTAATCTTAGTCTATATTAAATTGAGTCGGCAAAAAAGATGCATTTATTTTTTCTCAAGTTCTTGCAGTGTTTTGTAAGAAATACCATTTTTCTTTAAAAATAAGGTGGTAACGTTAATGGTAGAGTAAGATTCAGAGCATCCTTACCATTGAGGTACTAAACAGGAGCTTGTAGCTTGCAAGCATCGGTGTTAAGGGAATTTTGGTAAATTACAATGCAAAATGCAGACATTTTTTTTCGCCCAACACTGACGCATAAGCCAAAGCGATTCACGCTTGTAAGTAGTATTCTGTGATCCTAGTAAGTAAGTAACAGTGCAATGTAAAAAGGTTTGGCAGACAATTAATAAATGTTTGATTTACTGATAACCTGACTGATAAACTGACATTGATCTTTAATACTGGAAATTACGCTTATTTAACTATAGAGTTAGTTCGACCTGACAGTTTTACCGCTCGCCCACAGACCTTCCTGTTCACACCAAGCGACAAAAATGGGTTTTGTTACATACTGTAAGACCAATATATTGATTATTACTATAACGTGAACAAAATCAATTAGTCGCGATAAAACTGATAGGCCGAGTTATAGTGAACAGCGCTCTTAGTACGAGTTTATTACGTTTCCTCAACATTGCAAGGTATAGCCGAAAACGTAAACAATTATTGTTTTGAGGTAACGTAATAAACTCATACTAAAGCACATACCCCTCTTAGTGGTTCATGACATAGAAATAAAAAGTGTGTGTCAGCTCCGACGCACGACTGGAGTTTACTCCTTAAGTACGATTGTCTAAACAGGCGAAATAAAATTAAATTTAAATTTAACTAAGGTGAAATTTTTGTAAACAGCGCCATCTATGCGATGGATGAAATAGGGAAAGGTGCGCACAATATGGTTGCGCACCAAAAACGTAACGAAGTCATTCGATCAATAGATTTTAGGTACTCCTCATATTTTTCTCATACCGGGCGCCTTATATGAAATTCGATTCTTTTGAAGTAACTCCAAAAATAAATTTAAAAATCTAAAAATGAATGCCAACGTAGTTATCATTAATACAATTAAATCTGTATCGATACTATTACTTCCTGATAGTGTTAGATTGTTCGCAAGCGATTTCGGCAAATTAAATATAAGCTTCATGGCTAGATCCAACTTTTATATCGAGATTAGGATTACGTTGTTAATGATCCGCGTTTGATATTAATTATTATGGTTAATTAGATAATTTGCTTAACAGGGTATTTATACCATAATTAGGTCGAGACAAAAAAGTTGAAAGTTTGTCAAAAAGTTTTTGTTATTTATTATACGGCTACTGAAGATATTAAGTGTTATAAATAAAATTTATTTGATCGAATTGAAGAGGTTTACTGTTATAAATAAAATTAAATATTGGGACTAATAAAATTAAAAATAAGGACTCATTTGCGAATTACGACAACTAAGAAAATACTTGTTCATTTAAATAAGCAATATTTTGATATCTTCTAAAGGTATTTGGGACGTATTATTTTTTGGTTGACGTAAGTTACCTATACGTAAACAAACACATTTACAGTAAAGAAAGCAATTTTAAAATTCAATATATAATAAAAATACTAATTGAAAACTTGAAAATTTGCTTTCATTCTTACATTTTTAGTTTTATTAATGTCCAAAATATATTATTAAGCCATATTTTAATTAATTAATTTAATTGCCACTTTAACATACAAATGACGTTATTATAAGTCGACCAGTTGATAAGTGGATTATAAATTAAAGATTAATATCTTATTGCAGCGATAATCCGGATATTTCCGGATACATAAATAAGATCTATTTCCTATTTTAATAATAAGTAATATACTGAATTCGATGTTAGTAATAATTATATTGCGTTATTCCCGCGGTTCCGCCCGCTTCGTTCACGTGTACCACAGTAATGCGTATCCTATGTGGCAATCCAGGTCATAAACTATGTACCTCGGTGGGCTAGAGACATGTCAATGTCTCCACACGGGCGATCTGAGATCGATGGCTCTGTATGGGCCCCCTGTGTGTGGCGATACCCTAAATGACCAAAACATCGCCCTGTTGATGCGAATTCAGCGAGTAATGTCCAACATAGGTTGCCATAGGGCTATTGCATGATTTCGAGTGAGGCAGCCTGCGTGATGGCGGGCACACTGTCCCGGGATTTGGTAGCGAGGACCCTTGCGTCATTACGTCAGTGGAGTGAGCAGGCGCACCTTCACTGCAGGAAGTGGAGGGGCACAGAGCTGAGCTGGCAACGGGCTATCGGAACGTGGATGTCCAGGCCTTTGAACTATTGAGGCAATTCCTTCGGTCTTACAGCAGTGGTTGAGTAGACGATTCGGCACTGTGACTTTCCATCTGACTCAGGTGCTCTCAGGACATGCTTGTTTCGGGAGTTATCTGTGTCGGTTCGGGCAACCAAGTGCCATCATTGCGACGACTGCCTTGACGAGACGGCCCAGCATACGCTGGAAGTATGCCCTGCGTGGAGTGCGGAGCGCAGCGTACTCATTAGGGGCCGATCTTTCGTTTTCCACTGTGGTTTACGGTATGGTCGAGAGTGACAGGCGACGGGAGTGGCAGGCTGCGGCGGAAAGGGCCAGGGAGGCTGATGCATCCTTCTTGCCGCTTTGTCGCAGGCGCACAGGAAGCCGGAGAGCGGCTTTCAAAGGCAAAGGCGGTAAAAGTTATTCAATCGGCCACGCACGATGCTCATCTGTTCGATTCAATTTCGATACTCGAACACATACGGAAGCCACTCGAAGGGGTCATAATGCTTTTTCATGATAAGTAGGTAAGTACTGCGTGGTCTGCCTGAATAGCATCACTCTCAATTCTAACTAACTTAGGAACAAATTCTAGAAGATGGGCAACTCCGTCCTCCTGTGAATCATCAACACCTACCAGTAGTAGGAGCAGAAACTCGGCCTATCAATCGACGCCGACGGTCCGAAGTTCGAATCCCAGGCACGCACAGCTTATTTTTCTAACAAATGATGTGTGTATTAGAAATTAATTATCACTGCTTTACGGTGAAGGAAAACATCGTGAGGAAACCTGCACACTTGATAGTTCTTAAAAAAAAAGAGTTCTCAAAGGTGTGTGAAGTCTACCCATTCGCACTTGGCCAGCGCGCTGGGCTATGGTCTAAAACCTCATTCTGAGAGGAGACCCGTGCCCAGCAGTGGGACAATAATGGGTTCACGATGAAGGAACAAAATCAGGAAAATGGGCAACACCGTCCTCCTGTGAATCATGTAGTAGGTACCAGTAGTAGGTAGGTAGTCATTCATATCAGGCGCGTGAATTATAGGATAAGGCTAATAAAGGGATGGACGGTAGGTAAGTTAAATTCATAATTTCATGACTAGCAAAGTATTGCACATTATAAAGTTATCCGGACGTTTAAAATAATAATTTGAGTAAACCTGCAATTAATTACATATCACAATCTAGTTGTGTTTTAAAATCGCATTGTTTTCAAAAATTTGTAATGCTAAATAATTGAATTAATTTGCAAACTAAGCAAGGGCGAAATATATACACAATAACTCTTTGCTGTATTCGATCAATTAATTAGTGCAGCCTTACTTGGTAAATATTAAGGTGCCATTATAATTTAACTTCAGTATTCTTAATTCTAGAAAGAAATACTCATTGTGTATATTTTTCATATTAATAGGTTGGTTAATAAATGGACTGAATACGTATTTACAAATGTACCTGATATAAAATTGAAACTTCTCCTGTAGTTTTCCCCGGGCGGCATTTCTGGGGGCGGCAAAATTTATCATAAAAAAATTGCCGTCACGGGACGCCTGGCAGATGTGAAACATCGTGTTCGTACAAGTAATATGCATAAAATACGAGATTGCGAGAGGAACTAAATATATAGCATAATGAAAATAACGCCATCTACGAACAGTAGCCCGCACTAAGTCGAACTAACACCGCAACCCGCTTCATTTTGTTCGATACTTAATAGTTCCAAAAATACATAACAGATGGCGCTATAATAAATACTGTGTAGCGATCGCCACGCCAACAATTAGGTTTGCAGATGTTTCACAATAAAAAAGCTTTACACTTCTTTGGTATGGAATCATTTATGTAATAATTATTTCTTTGGCGAAGATTTTTCACCTAAATAGAAGCAGCAAATCCGGTCTACGCACCGGACGGCAAATCTATGCTGCGCTGTGGGCGGCAAATTCATTTCGCACCGCGGGTGGCTGCCCACACTATGCCACCGTCGATAGTAATAATCAACTCGAAATATAACAGTAGTGTTTTTAAGTAAATAACAGATATGCAGATATGCAGGTAAGATCTTCATTGATATTGAAAATCGTATCTTGAAGACATAATACATTAAATATTTTCTAATGCTTATTTGTGAGTCAAATTGTTTTTCAATTTTTTTATTTATTTTTCTGATGCGTTTTAAAATTATAAGTTATAAAAATATAAAGCAAGCTACTACTTCGGGAATACGACCAAACCTTTCTGTCTAAATGAAACTAATGCCAAGGTGTGAACTTTCATTCGGTCGAAATGTATGGATGTTTTATTCCCTCAGTTCTTCTACAAAGATCTTCTTTACAGTTACAGCAGGTATGGGTACTGTTTAAGTCATATTTATTTTTTCGAATGTGGTAGAACTCTGTGGTTCGACTCCGGAAGCACCAATGCCACAACTATTTCTGTCTAATAACTGCAGTGTTATGCGCTGCCCTTAAGAGACCAGAACACAATTCTGGTCTGAAGGGTGTGGTAAGGGAGATATACTTTTTCAAGGCTTTCCATCTTACTTCTCAGGGGCTAACCATCTGTGGCTAACAATAGATGCGACTTTGATTTTATCTAGGGTTGATTACAGATGTCGATGGGCGGCAGTAGCATGCTAGTTTGCTACTCCCATACTATAAAAAAAATTTATATCGTATTTGGAAGTAGTAACATCACCTTAACGTGAACGATTCAGAATGATCGACACTTAAACGATTAGTATTCAAATACTATCGGAGCATCTTAATGAGATCACTATAATTGAATCAGCCTCAATATGTAATGAGATGAAACGCTTCCGAAATCATATACGAGCATTATATTAAGCGATTAGTGTTATGAGAACAGTTGATCATGCGGATCCAAACATTGTATTCGGAATATCGTGTTTCTTCGCCTAGTATTATGCCGGCTGTACACACTCGTGGAGACATTCGAGTCGGGTCGAGAGCTAGTGAAACGTCCGAGTAACTCGTTTCTCACAAAGCTAGATTTTTTTAATATTGTTTTACTATCGGGTAATTAGTAAAGCACTAATTAGGCAGGCCACCCCCGATTGTGTCATGATTCCTTGAAATGATGAAAATATTAAAACTAATAATTTATTTTAAACTTTTCCCACAAGGCTACAATTTTAATATGTTGTAATTTACATATGTCTACAAAAAAAATGACAGCCCATTTTGATGGTTGCAAGTATGTGCCAGACGACGGCAGAGTTGTTATCCGGCTGATAATTCATAACCTGTTCCTACAAAGCTTAAATTTTAAGGGCGTATTCTTTCAATAATTTGAAAATATATAATAACAGCGAGCGAATATTCTGACCATTGCAGGTGTCTGCCAGACGAGTTTTAATAGTCAGGACGCTCGACGGAAGCGCCAGCGCGACAGGTTTATACGGGCTCCAATGTCAACAAGAGAGCATATTATATATTCAATTGTAAAGGTGTGATAAACGATTACTTAAATTAAAGATAGACAAAGTCACAAGCTCTTAAACTAATGAGTTTATATGTTCATACTCGGATGCCTCACGACACCTTACGATATCCTTTGACTCGGGCACAAAAAATGACTTGCGTCAGAGAAGTGCAAGCAAGTGGCAAGTCAAAAAAACACGAGATAGGACGCGTGCACCATACGCATATACGCTCTCGGCCGGTCTCGAGATGTCTCGGCGAGTGTGTACAGCCGGCATTACAAGTAATGACGGCATTCATGGATTGTGTTCCAGGATACTTACTATCCAATATCTTCCGCTTTGTAAATGTATTTACGGATGACAGAATTTGTGTAGTTATTCCCGGAACTCGAACTACCCGGAAATCAAATAAGACGGACTTACACTTAGATTTTTTTGTTGTGGCACCTATTATTATTGTATAGAGACTTTGTTTATAATGTAGTAATTTCGAAAAATAGCTCTTTAATAGTGTAAATGGATTTTAATGAAGTAAACAGTGAATTTTACTACGAAAATATAGACTAAATATATTTTCGATTCTTTGTATTAAATTTAGTACTTTCGGTTTGATGTCTTTTCAAACACACAGGCAGAACTGAAAAATCTAAAACATTCTTGTGTATATGCGACGTACCTACAATTTTTTTTTATAATGGACCTCAAGATTAAATGACCGCTTATTCAGCCACATTATTGTTGTTAGGTACAAGTCATTTAACGTAGAAAGATCAAAGAACCAAACCCGACGTTGACCTTTGAATGTACAACGGAAGTTGTCACAACCATAAAAATGCAATTAAAAACCTTCCATGTAATAAATAAAGGCCTAACCAATAAAATTTTATGTGGACTAAGATAGCTTAAAGGCAGACGTATTATTAGACGATAAATCGTCACTGTCGTTCAGGGATATTTGAAATAATAGAGGACTCTTCATAATCACTTTTTGGATATGTTTTTAACCGAAGAGAATGGTTAAAAAAGTAGTTAATTCAGTGGCTCATGTAATTATGTGGTCATAGTAAAATATTTCGTAAAATTCTTTTCGTATAAAGTACCCCTCTTAAATAAATAAATATAATGAAGATAGCAAACAAGGTAGATTAAGTATGTTTCGACTGACGAGGTCTCAACATTACATCTATTTCTAGCGTGAGTATGAGTAGTTCTTGCGTTTCGATAGAAAGGTGAAGATGCCAACTGACTTTTCTTTTATTAGATTTAAGATGCAAGCGATCATGCAGTCCACCTGATAGTAAGCTTTCCTTCTCACTAAGCCACAAGCGACGCGGCAGTAGCACCGCGACTGTTCGAAGGCGGCAAACTTTGATACTAAAATGAACCGTGCGACAGCCGCGCGACACGCGATTGTCATAGCAGACGGTAGCGCGGCAGCCGCGTGCAATCAGTCGGTGTCAAGCTAGTATTGCGGCCTTGCGACCTGATGTGAAGGTGCTCTAAGTCGTTGATTACAGATGTGTTGCTGCTCCTAAGATGCTTTCACGGAACACTGCACACTGCTTCTCACTAGAAATGTGTGGTGAAGTAGTGGTACCTCCCCGTTCGAACTACTTGGTTCTACTGCCTGGTGAACTTACATTTAGGGAGACCATCTTTATCCTTTATCCTTAGAAGTGTATGGAGTTATTTACATATGACCAGTGAACATTACCATAAGTGGACTGCATGTTGGTTTGTATTTATCTTATAAAAACAGGTAGCTACCATAACGACATAACCTATTAAGTGCGGACAGCTTCAACACAATAAATCTCGAGATAACTTAATCAAACACTATAATTATGAAATACCTATGCCTAAGAACCGTGAACACTAAGTACAAGTAATTGCTTAACGACCTAACATTCCTAGATATATTTTTATAAAGATTATGCATATTAAACATTTACGTAAGCTTAAGTACTGGATGGTAAATAAATAAAACTTTGTAAATTGAAAACAAAAGTAGGTCTGAACGTACAACCGACAACCGAAATACGACATCTCACACGAAATTCACTTTATAATTGAATCGGTGAACAAAATTATCTTTTTTAAACATAAATAGTTATACTCGACGACCCGCGTGGCGGAGCGGTCACCATACCGGCCTGACACGCATTGGGTCCCGGGTTCGATCCCCGGGCAGACAGACATCTGAATGATGAGTTTAGGTTTCTGTTCTGGGTCTGGGTGTTTGTGTGT
>MOOZ01000586.1:278238-289831 GCA_002930495.1 Cecropterus lyciades | reverse complement strand
GTGGGGTTATGAGTGTTGAAAGCGTGTTTATACCGTTGTTAACAACTGGTACCAATGGTGGGTCACATGAGGAACAAATTAGACGGTGAAAACACGATTGTTAAGAATAATTGAGGGCAAAGAGTCTATAAAATTAAACGGCGGATAAAAATTGTCACAAAGTCAATTTGACGAAGAAAAAACTCGCGGGTTGCTTGAAAGGGGCTCGTGAGCCGTGGGTTGGCTATGTCCAAGGGCTGCAGTAACTATACAGGACTACATGCTCATTTGCTATTAAAGATCTTTACGACAAAATTTTAATGGGTTTATTGAACCTTTTCTTCTGTCTCATGAGTATTTTAACATACGAAACTAGTTTACATAAACGCAGAGTCTCGTCCAACAATCCTGAGGCAATAATTTTGCAGGCACAGGACACTATATATAACATAGTCGATTAAATATTTTGTCACCATTTAATCAGCTAACAAAAATGAACACTCTATCAACTAGGCACACACATAATTATGCGTGTGTCCTGATTCGCTACAAATTTGAAATTAACAAATATATTTGATTTGATTCACTTCAACATATATCTGTCACATATTAAGTTACGTTCATACATATGTCACTAGGAAATGTGTCATTGCTATTATTCGTCTTAACTTGTTATTTAACACTTAATACCTACAGATACGGCTGTCATAAAAAAAATGTTAAAATAGCCCTTATAATAGCTTATAATTAGCCTGTTTAAAGAATAAATCGGAACAAAAATTACATGTAAATCAAATCATTAAAAATAAGTGAAGGTAACACGTACTTATTAAAATATGTTAAAATGATATTACATTTAATTAAGCACCCAGTTACATCGCTTAAACGTTGTAGGTATAACAAAAATAGTTAATAACAATACTAAGTTACCGGAACAGAGTTATTTTATCCATCATATCATAATGCAACTAGATTCCTTTTAACTCTAAGTCCATGGAAACATTTTAATCGATCTCTATTTAAGTTAGGGTTACTTATAAGTTATTTATAATATTATTTATAATAAATGTTATTGTATGAAACATGACAAAAGTATACAAACAAAAAATCTTAAATTTTGTAAATATATATATTTACATTTTATGAATGTTTTGATTGACTTGATGAAGATTGCTTTTATGGTGATTATGAAGAAGGAACGATTTGTGACAGGCTGCGCTACATCAATCGAATTTACAATTATTAGTGACAAAGAAATATAAGTATTTTCATTCAATTGTTACTTCACGATAACGTAATGCAATTTCAGTTAACATTTTTATAGATTTTAAATAAAACACGCACGCTTTTTTAAAACATGCTTTCTACACTAATAGCCCCACACTATATAGACGATTACACAAACATCCAGATCCAGAACAGAAATCAAACTCATCATTCAGATTTCTGACTGGCCGGGGATTGAACCCGAGACCCACTGCGTGTGAGACCGGGATGGTGACCGCTCCGCCACGCGGGTCTTCATAATATGTAATAGTATGTAACTGAACAGTATGTAAATAGTATGTATGTTAAATAGTATAAACATTGACGTAATAGTATGTAATTCCTATGGTTTTTATCGAAACTTAGAGCTACTTTTTGTTCTAAATTGATGATGTTATAACATAATGCTAAGCGGCTAATAAGGCGCACTGGAGTAGGTCATGGGCCTTATTACCCTACCGTAGTAAAATATTTGTTGCGTTGTATAATTCCTTATACAACTCAACAAATATTTTTCCTACTCGCAGATTTAATAGATATGCCTCCACGACCGATATAACATACGTAGACGTACGCCGAGGGACCACTTGAACAGTGGAAATATAATAAGACGTTTAGGACGCAGTTCAATAATGAATGAAGGATAAAAACGCGATCTTGTCAACAGAATCAATCAGAATAAGATTTGCAAATTTTGGGATGCAACTTACTCCTAAGCTTATTCGACGACAAGCTTTATAATTTGCGAAAAATATGAGCTAAAACTTCAACATATGTAGATGTTGGCCTTGTTAGAAAAGACTGGCTAAAGATGTTTTTGAACCGGCATCCAGAAATTCCAAAAACTTTAAATTTCGTTGATAATTTCGTAAGAAAGAAAGATATTATTTTCGGGTCTTAATATACTGTTGTAGTTTAATAAGTCCCATGGCAAAAACTTTTAGAAATCATGATATTTCTTTCCATGCTGTTTCTGTATTATTATTCAAATCTGAAATAAAAAAGCTTTGTAAAGAACAATATTTTGTTGATTTTTATTAAATAATACTTGAGTTTTTAAGTTTTAAAGTTAGGTGAGCCTTATTTGCCGCATTCCGAAGCCAACAAAATCATAAAAAAGTGAAATTTGTCTTTCATAAAATAACATAAACTTATAAAACTGGATTATATTGGATTAGAGAAAATTTTATCTTATCTTACTAGTATTAGAAGACGAAAGTTTGTATGAATGAACGGGTATGTGTTACTCTTTCACGCAAAAACTACTGATTAGATTTGGTTAATTACATGGATTAAAAGATACATGATAAAGATAAATGAGATACATGCGGGCGAAGACGCTAGAAAATGCTAGTAAGTCCATAATTAAATGTCACGGTCTAGTAATTCTCATTGTTTATTTTCCAGCAAACCACGAAGTATAATTTGTGATGTATATAACTATTATGAAATACATATTACGCAGGTCGTGTCATATCCGCGTAAATTCTACATTTTTATAAAGTTAGTACAAATCAAGTACTTTTGACAAGAACAATCTTAGTATGTATATCGAATATAAACCCAAAGAAATAAATAGATAGTTAAAAGATAAAACTATCAATTTTGAAAATATTACAGAGCAACATGTTGTTTTGTTCCGTTCCCTTGGTTAAAATCAGTTAGATATGCAAATATTATTTGCTATAATATAAATCACTCCATAATACTAATTTCTTGTAAGAAATGTAAATATTTCATAATTATATATTAATTATTAAATTATAACATAACTAAGTTACCTTAGTAGGTATAAAATAATTGAACCTACTTAGAGGAGAATGCTGACTGTGTACAACAAATTGATGAGGTATGCGGTTATGGTACTCGAATGACAATAATATAGCTGTGGAAGCTATAATGATAATATGTACGCAAATAAACAAGATTAAAGTGTATTATTGAAATTTCAGATCAACTGTCAATTTCATTACTGATTTTTTTTTATAGTATGGAAGTTGTAAACGAGCATGCAGCCCACCTGATGGCAAGTAGCTACTGCCACCCATGGACATCTGTAATTAACCCTAGGTAAGATCATAGTCTCACTTAAGAATAGCCACAGATGCGTTGCTACCTCTGAGGACTAAGATGGAATGCCTCGGAAAAGTATGTCTCCCTTACCACACCCTTCAGACCTGAACACAACAGCGCATAACACTGCTGTTATTATGCAGATATGCTTGGTGCTTCCAGAGTCGAACTACAAAGAGTTCTACCACCTTCACCTTGATTGGTGTAGTACTGTATATTCTAACTTCAATTTGTTTTTTTCTCTACTCCTAAGTATCGTCACTATAGTGTTTTATTGTATGAGTTAAGTTTAGAAATTACTGAATTATATTTATGAGTAAATTTACCAAAATGATTAAAGAAAAAATTGAATAATTTCAGAATCTCTCCTACGTAATTAATTGAATGATTTTCGTTTCCGACGTATTTAGCGGCATACCTACTTACCTACTTACTTATTTTTTTCAATGAAGACGCTATAGGAAGGCCACCCATGCTTATACTGCCTGTGATAGCTGTCAAACGTTAATTTATAGATTAAAGCCTGTGTACGTACATCTTGATGGTCAACTTCTTTCCCCCGTGACAAAGTGGGATTTACGCCATACTCGATCGCGCTGGCTATTTGCAAATTGGTGTACCTACCTCACCACACCGTTGAGAGCTTTAAAAAACTTTAATGAGATTGTTTTCCTTCACAGCAAGCAAGCTTTATAGCAAGTGATAAGCAAAAATTTTTTTTTTAGCTAATTTCAGAAGCCTAGAGCGTAAAGTCGATTTTCAAACTAGGCTATCAATGCATATGTAATCCATCCCTCGCACATACTAATATAATCAAAGTCTTTAGTAGGTTTTTGGAGTGTTATATAGAGATAGTCCTCGGGAGTAGCAACGTATCCGTGATTGACTTCAGATAGAACCCCTGTTCTATATGAAGTTGCTTACAGATGTCCATAGACAGCAGTGCCTTCTTCCCATCAGGTGGACTGCATGCTTGTTTGCTACTTCAATCGTATAAAAATACTACATCATATTAATAAAAACATGTAGTAAGTTATTTTGGAGCGTTGTACAAATACGAGAACAACCTGCCATGACATACATGCTTACAACTTAATCCATACCTTTAAATATACGTCATGTATTGTTCCAATTATCCTCTTTGTCTACTTACATGTCTAGTCGTGCTTAAACGTGTGAAGGTGAGATACTATCTCCGTTGACACACTCAAACTGTCAGACCAAGGCGAAGCCTGCCCGACGAACTGACATATTGAAATTAGGTCAAAGGACGAAATTGATTGGATGTAAATGATAGCAATAATACTTATAGCAATTTTAAGCTGGCAACTCTTCGTTGTTCAGCACTACTGTCATGTAACATGGACGTATGTAAGGGGGGAGGGGGGTTATATGATTCCTTAGCCGGTTACGGGTTGCATAGGCATTTGTTGTTTACTCTTTTCCTGCGTAATGTTCGGAGAAAATATTAGGTAATGTTATTACATTTTTAAAATTCCATATTTTCTTTCACAATAGTATTTTTCAACTGCTCTTCTGGATTTGAGGGTGTGAAAAGCAGAAACAGGAAGCATTTTAACTTATAACAATCCTATTTGAGGTTTCATTACATACAACCGTAACAGTGACAACTGTCAACTTTATCTAGTAATTTTAATGAATTTTATTTGCGGTCATATGGACGGTGTTGGACATCTAAATGCGGATTATTACAAAAAAAATAAGTTCCGTGATGGACACAACGAGTACTTTGCTGTTGTAACTTTCCAGACAGGCGTATAGTAGTGGCGTTCTAATTGAAGGTAAAATACGATATCTACGTAAGATACTAGCTGTGCCCCGCCATTCCACCCGCTAGTACATAAGAAAACAGAAACAAACATAGCGTGATATTATATATATATATATAGCCTTTCTGAATAAATGAACTATTCAACACAAAAATAATTTTTCAATTCGAACCAGTAGTTCTTGAGATTAGCGCTTCAAACAAACTCTTCAGCTTTATAGTATAGATAAGAATGATTCCTCCTGAGATAATATGGTGCAGTTTGTGGATAAAACGTTTAAGTAGTTATTGGTTTGAAAACATTCAATGTTAATCAAAAAATAACTTAACTCTTTTTTAATGTAATGATGACTCTATGAGTCGTTATTATTATGCATGTATGCATGCATCCACACGTTACATGGAACGTAACAACATAAACAATAATAATATATCATAACTTAGCCGAAACTCTAACTAAATTAGAATTTTAAACTAATATACAATTGTTTATGGGTACTAAGAAAGACATAAATGGGTTTAGGATGATACAAAACCTTGCAAATTGACTCATTAACCTGTTTCGGACATTCCTTTCCACATTTTATAAATTGTTTCCTTTTTTTTTACAGAAAAATATGCATAGGAAGTAATAAGGAAGCGCTTATAAATTGTAACCAACTCCTCATGCAACGGATTACTTGAAGTCGATCACAAATGCGTAGGTACTCCTGACGAAGACTTTTCATCACATCTTACCTACTTATATACGTGGTTCTATCGCAAAAGAAGCATTTAATACGTGATTATTCAAAAGAGTACTTAAATAAAATATAAACGTTTGTTAACCATGAAAAAGCTGACAAAATACATAATTATGTAGCAAATATTTTTTCCGTGCACACATCCCGAAAGGTTTGTTTGTATCTTTAATTATAAGCCGTCAAAATTATCAGACTCACATGAAAATAATGAAATAAGCATATGAAGTCATCTTTGAATGAAAATCCCAGTAAAATCGCTAGGAATACAATATTACCTCAAAGAGGCATACGTACATAAAAGTTAACTAAACCGATGTGCGGTTCAATTCAGTTTAAAACAATTACGCTTAGCAGTTTCAAACGCCAGTAAAATCGAACATTAAATTGTAATATATTTTCGTTCGATGGATTTTAATGAAATAAAGACTAAATGGCACCTCAAAATGTGGACCTTAACATATAAATGAATTAAATATGTAAATCAATTGTTTTGCTTTGATCCAATTTTAAAGACACAGACAAAGAGACAATTAAATTCAATTGAAAAATAAACATTAACATAAATTCTACACTCATAGCCCCACAGTAGGATTTTCTCATGTGTCGTGGGTGCTATGGACACACAAAGACGAATACACAAACACCCAGACCCAGAACAGAAATCCAAACTCATTATTCAGACGTCTGTTTGGCTGGGGATCGAACCCGGGACCCACTGTGTGTCAGACCGGTATGGTGACCGCTCCGCTACACGGGTCGTCATTACAAAACTCTAGATATTTCTATTATTACTTATTCTCAGTCCTACATTTTTTTTTTCAAAAATAAGATTGTACGGACACGTGGATAGTTCATTTTTATAATATATCTATATGGATATTATTATACGAATAGGTTAATTGAAGAAATTTGGTCCATTTAATATAAACGAATATATGTAGATATGGAATAAGATTATGTTGTTTAATGACAAGAAGATGTTATGACGCATAAACGTAGTGCAATAAATACAATAAAGAATTGAATTACATTTTTTTACCTGAGTAGGTACATTATTTAAGATTGTTTTCAATTGCAATAAAGATACTACCGCTTCTGTAGTTATTTTGTTGGCATATATGCAATGTACATGACCCATGTAATGACATGACCCTACATTTGACATTTGACCCCTAATGGATGTGCATGTTGGAGACTGATTCAGAAAAGGCTAAGGGGCTCAAGCTCCAAAATCTAACATCATGTAATTAATATCGTCCGAGTCATTTAAAAGGGCGCTAATTTTTTAAATAGACGATCTAAGTCCATTACATTTAAAATTGTATAAACTACCTAGGTACTTGTATACCTTCATATAGAATACTATTTATAAGCCAGTCATTGGCTGGGTTGACGACCCCCGTAGTGGAGCGGTCACAATACCGGTCTGACACGCAGTGGGTTCCAGGTTCGATCCCCGGCCAGACAGACATCTAAAAGATGAGTTTAGATTTTGGGGTCTGGGTGTTTGTGTATTTGTTATTGTGTGTCCATAGTACCCACATCACAGGAGACAAACAAAAGAGTCTACAAAGCATTTGACTGGTTCAAGCCTAAATGTAAGTCCAGAATTCGTCTATTTCCATATATATTATGTCTATTTGCTTGACACTCTCTTTAGCGTAATCCACATAAAGACTTAATTAATCTTCATGTGGGGTTTAACTAAGTCTCTTCAAACTGGTTTGGTTAACACATTTTTCGTTCTGTTTAAGCGTTCTGTAGTTTATACATATTATGTGTTATGTACGTTTATTTTTAAATTACAATAAAGCTACTGCTACTCTACTAGTGTCACTTTTTTCATGTTAAATATTTTTGCTTATTAATAATATTATCATAATGTTACCAATCAATACATCCACTGCTCATTTAAGGTCTACTGGGCAAGCTGGGCATAGCGGATAGATGGGAATAGAGGCTCAATAAAGATCTATAGAGGTTTACAGTGCATCTGGAGTTTTCACTGCATCTGGCACGCGAGTTGGAAACTATAGTGGATGTTGTTTTTTTATAATATGGAAGTAGCAAACGATGCTCGTTTGTTACTTCCTGCCAACCACCTGATCAGCCTCACCTTCAACCCACCTGATGAATGCTACTGCCGCCCATGAACATCTGTAATCAACCCTAGGTAATATCAAAGTCTCACTTAAGGTTAGCCACTGATGCGTTGCTACCCTTAAGGACTAAGATGAAACGCCTCGGAAAAGTATGTCTTCCTACCACAACCTTCAGACCTGAACACAACAATTCATAATACTGCTGTTATTAGGCAGAAATAGGTGTGGCGGTGGTGCTTTCGGAGCCGAACCACAAAGAGCTCTACCACCTAAACTACACAGGAAGACGATGCTGCCAATCTCCTAGATATTGTCCTTAGCTGCCTTCTACAACGTGAACGGAGGCAGTGCTGCTATTTAAGACTAAAACCACACAAATTGTCATTATTACTGTAAAGAATTCATAAAATTGTCTTATAAACAGTATAAACGACAACCTCATTACAATAGGCATGAAATGCTATGTAGTAAGAATAAGACAATAAAAAAACTCGAACTATAAGCGGGTTATTGGTGTAAAGTGTAGGTCAGGTTCATGCCCGCTCGCCCTTGACATTTTGTTTCACTTCCTAGTTGATATTTCTTCTGAACAATTCGTATGGACTTTAGAGTTTCACTTTCTCCGTCATTGACCTTGTATTTGGAATATCTGTTACAAATTAGCCAACGTTGATCGTAGGTAGTAACTGGAAGTGGTTATTAATCATAATTTAGATGTTAAATAGGGTTGCCAACATTTCATTGCCGAAATTTAGTTTTTTAAAGTAAGCTATATAAATATAGCCAGTGAAAAAAAAAACTATTTTATGCATATGCAAAAAATAAGCAAAAACCTATTTGTTAATTATTTGTTAATTATATTTTAATTTAATATGAAAGTTTTTTTTTTATATAAAATAGAAGCGCCACATGCTTTATCACATTAATTTTTTAACAAATGTTGAACAAAAGCAAATTTTTTATACATACAAATTGTGATATTACAAGCTATAGCATCAAATTAAATAATATCGGCCAAGTGCGAGTAAGACTCGCTGGCGATGGTTGCCGTGGTAAAGAGAAAATACATATTATGTTTTGTCCAGATTTTTCACTCTCTCACACTCTCCCAGAGGGGGATACACATTTTACCGCTTTGAAAGCGTTTTAAAACCCTTTCAAAGCGGGAAAGGGAAAAAATGGTTTTAAAACCCTCAATGTCATTTTTGAAGACCTATGTCATTTTACCTACACGTCTGGGATGTCTATAGAACAGACATGTAGGTAAGATGAAATTTTTTTCTGAGTTTCAGTTCCATGTTCCTAATTTTAATATATTTTTATTTTTGTACATAATTCGAAAAGCGGTTAATAAAATACACTTACCTACCAAGTTTCAACGCTGTAGTGTGTATTCGTATTTATATTTGTAGTCTGTCTTCATAGTTTCGGAATAAAGTGACTGTGACATACGTACAGACAGACAGACATGGCGAATCTATAAGGGTTACGATTTTTTGCCATTTGGCTACGGAACCCTAATAAAGGCTCTTTCTTAATGTTTTAATATGATGGATTTTTTTATAAGTTTTGGTGATGAGAATATATAATTTAGTGTAGTGTAGGATAATTTTTTACACTCTATATTTTGGAGTCTGCGTTTAGTACATTACAATATATTATATTATGGTTGGCAACCCTAGTGGTAATCACTTCGTGCCTGGACTGTGGTGGTACCGCCACCCTTCCTGCTACAGCCTTATAAAATATTATGACAGTAGGTCTATGCCGACCGTTTTTAAGGCGTATAGTAACTTAGTCCTACGCCGAAAATGTAGTTCGAAAAATATAGGTTGTTTATGTTAGAATGCAGTCCATCTGATGGTAAGTCTGCTGCCCATAGTCAGTCCAAATCTTAGATCTTAGTCAATCTTAGATCTGTTGCCGCTCCTGAGGGCTAGGTCAACCGGCATCCACATGCTTCCAACGATACGTATGAACTGCCTCACGTTTGAAATAGATAAGACACTGGTACCTCCCAAGTAGAACCGTACGGGATCTACCGCCTTGCTAAAGTAAGTTCAAAACAAACTGTACATTTTCCAATAATCTGTATTTTCTGTAATGTACTTCCTCGTAGGAACCGTTCGTAAGAGAATTTGTACTTGATATACTGCGATTGAGTTTTTATAACGTTGCAGTAATTTTAACATTACGAATATCTTGATATCATTTGTTTGTTATATTAATACTTGTTATTTTCATATGAGCATGCAGTCCACAGATGTCCATGGACGGCAGTAATTGGTTACTGCGTCCATGGACATTCAGGGTTCAATCTGAAGTGGATCACAGATGCGTGGCTACTCACGAGGACTACAATGATCGATACACTAAAATTACTGTAACTTTATAAAAACTCGATCGCGGTATACCAATTTTTAGGTAGTAGGTATACAAAGTTTAAAATTAATTCTTTTTTGTCTTAACTATTTTGGGAAATGTAAGACTATTTTTAGTCGACTGCAACGAACGGTTTTTCGCACGTATCTTTGTAATATTTTTTTATCACATCATATTTCTACATCTAAAGTATCATTACCTACTTCTGTATAGCCCTGTATTTAATTTTTATGTAGGTAATGTGAAAATACATAAATTATGGCAGTTGTAAGATGCCATTGATGGAAGTGATATTTTTTTCTAACACAGCATATAGGTATCAAATAAAATAACGTGATTGTGACTTGACAATAGATCAACGTTATTTTTCTATCAATCTATAAGTTTGATAGAAAAATAATGGTACCTACTTAAGCAGGTACTTATGTAAACTCTCACCTGCCTGAAGGAGCTACATAGTTGCACAGGCCTTATGAAATGTATGAGTATTATTTTTTGTACTGTTACAGAGCTTTAATTTTTATTCTTATAACGTGTTTTTTATTTCTTTTTCTACACCCTAACATTAAATTAAAAAAAAAAAGTGGGTAAAAATCGGTAGTACGCGGACCTAGGTGCGTGAGCTTGTGACAAGAATGCGTCACTAATGCAAGCCGTAAAAAACAAACTGAGATCAATCGAAAAACAATCCGGAAGGCGAATTGCTAGTAACCACTAATTAATAATTAATTTATTTATAGTTTATTTATATACTACAACCGTGGGTAGTGACTGCGTGGCATAGCGAGCCCTTATTGTTTAAAACAAAAAGCAGGTAAGTACGTAGGCTCGTTGTAATCAAGTTATTCTTGATTGTAATGTTTTTTGTTTATTTTACTTTTAAAGTACTTTACAAACAAAACTTACAAACAAAAACTTGGTCTTAATACACGTGCAAAATAATTAAATCAGAAGCGGAGAATCTATTAAAAGTTTCTACTAATTTTGTTTATTGTAACGATGAATAGGTATAATTACTATAGGTTAAGTAATAAGAGACAATGCAGTCTGTGAGAGAAATTAAGTAATATATAAATAAGCTGTCCTATAATATATTGTACCTGAATATAAAGATTTTCAAATACTCAATTATTTGTTTAATTATGTCACTAATCATTATTTTCAGTAATAAGCACTTTTATAATTATTTTAATGTTCATTATGAAAGCGCACACTACATTTAATTTTTATACTTAATCACTTTTGAAATATTGTCGATG
>MOOZ01000586.1:234259-254163 GCA_002930495.1 Cecropterus lyciades | reverse complement strand
TCGTTCGTTTAAATATTCTTTTTTTTTATTTCAAAAAGAAAGTTATAGCTAAAAAGAAATCACGGAAAAACTTCGTCGTCGTCGTTTTTATGGTGTCGTCGTATGGTGTCGTCGTGACGTCATCGTATTATGGTTTTATGGTCGTATTTATGTCGTTTTTAAGGTGGAAGAAACAATTAAGTTGGGGAATTCTTTATCATCATCACCTTAAGATATTAAGTGTAACGAAAATGACAAATGCACAACAAACGCCGAACTATCGACTTCAAGCAACTGTGAGCAAATAATTGCGAACTTGGAGAATGTATCTGTATCTCATGACCCTCGTCGGTAGTGTGACGACATTTTAACGGAAGAAGTCCGTAATATATACAACGAACTTAAATAAGCAAAATACTATTCTATTAGCGTAGATTCTACGCCTGATCTGTCTCCACGTTGATCAGCTCTTTTTCATCGTTAGATACGTAAAAGACGTACAGCCTATTGAGTGATTTTTGCAATTTTGCCTATGGATGGACATAATACCCAATATAAAGCAGATACCATTTTTAACTTTTTTGAAAGCCTTGATGTTCCCATAAAAGATTGCCGTGGGCAGAGCTACGACAATGCATCAAATATGTCTGGAAAGTACTCTGGTGTCCAGTCTAGAATAAAAGAAGTATGCGAATATACAATTTACGTTCGATGTGCGGCATATTCGCTAAATTTAGTAGGTGTTCAAGCTGTTGAGTTTATTAGTAAAGCAGTATTTCAATTTGTACAAAAATTGTACAATTTTTTCCCAGCTTTAACCAAATGATGAAAAATTTTGACAGAGCATCTAGGTACAGGTCCGCTCATGTCAACGCTATTAATGCTTTGCGAAATTGTTACTTAAATATTTCTGGAACATTGTCTTTCACCACTAGTAACATCATTCAACCAGGAGACACTATAAACGAAGCCCAAAGCCTACTGTAAAAAATGGAAAAAATTGAGACTGCTCTTCTAACGGAAATATGGAATGATATTTTGGGAATTATGAATAAAAACAAGTCTAAGTTTACAGAACAGCACTATGACTATGGACGTTGCGACAAAACTTTACGAATCCCTGATCAATTATGTCATATGATAACGCACGCACGCAAATAAATTTGATCGGTATGAAATGGCTGCTAAAGGAAAAAATCCAGATGCTGATTACAAAGATAAATCTGAAAGAAAAACAATTCGCAGCTCACGCCTCACTTTTTTGAAGGATCATCAGAGACTCATCAGTTGAGAAGCAAGGTAAAGTTTCGTGTAGATAATTTCATTCCCATAGTTGACACATTAATTGCACATTTAAAAAAACGTTCGCCAGCATACCAAGAAATTGATAATTTTCTTTGTCAATTAACAACAATGGAATCTGATGAATTGACCAAAAAATGCAACGAATTTGCGGATTTAAGTCAATATTTAAAAATATAGCAAAGCCATCAGCAGATTTAAATATCTCAGCCTGACATAATTAATAAAGTCTGATAAATTAGAAGAAACTTTAACGAATGTTGCAGTTGCTACAAGAATATTCCTTTGCCTAATGGTTACCAGTTGTTGTGGGTAGCATTCATTTTCACAGCTTAAGAGAATAAAAAATGAATTTCAAACATCAATGTTACACAACGTAATTTGTCAATTTTTAGCATAGAAAGTGATATTCTTCAAAAAATTGCGTTTGAGGATTTAATAAAAGATTTTGCTCGACAAAAATCTCGAAAGAAACTATTATCGTAATCATAATGAAAAAAAAACAGCTGCATACTAATATCGTTAATGACATATTGTATTATTACAATATATTTGATTTCCCATAATAAAGCAGATCATAGTGAAAAAAATTGTATTGTTCGATTTCTTTACATTCCAAGAGGGCCCCAAATTCTTGTGTGCCCAAGGGCCCCAGCGTAATCTAAGATGGCCCTGATTGTATGGTGCAATATTAGAAAAATAAATTATATTCCAAACTTACATTGTTTCAACGAATACAGTGTCATCTCTTCGTATTAATGTTCTACTGGGCACATATTCTGTATTCTGTATGACCTTGGTTATAGCAATCGGTGTGTACTCTTCTTTGTCTGTTGAATTGCTGGCTGTCCTAAAAATTTAAGATATGCTTGATGATAATTACTATAACATTTGTTATGAAGTTAGACTGGAGTCTAGTTAAAATGATGACGATGATTTGCCGACAATTGCCAACTAATACTTGGGGCAATTATTTGGCTGATGGCAAATACTTCATATATATACTTCGTCAAAATTACCTTTAAATTCTATATTATTATAACTTACAGATTAGTAGACATTATCAGCTTAGCTGAATTTTCAGATTTTAATTTATTTAAAAATAGTTATAAGTAAAGTTATCTATTTTAAGCGTGAGGCAGTTCTCATGAGAAAGGGTGTGGTTACTGGCTTATTTCATATGAGACTACCTCATAATCCTCGGGAGAAGCAACACATATGTGACACTGACTTTAGATAGAACCACTGTTCTACATGCAGTTATTTACAGTGCTTCCAGATGCACGGTGATTACAGTAGATCTACTGTAATTTCTGTAATCGTAAAAATACAGTACAGGAATCTACTGTATTTGGCAACAACGTACTTTTAAACAAATAAAAGTACAATTTGATTATCATAGTTTTTTTTTATAATAATTATATTTTATTCCGAAAATTGATTGAGCAATGTATATAGAAGCAGATGCTACCGATGAAGACCTTTTTTTTAGTCGTTGAATTGTACAAACACATTTGAAAAAGTTGCTAAAATAGATGACTTACTTTTTTTTTCGTCGACATAAATGTCCTTTCAAAATTCTTTAAAGTGTCATTTACTGTAATTTTATACAAAATAAAGCATTTTAAGTAGGAAACGCTATTATTTTATAATCACGATCTGGAATCACTGGGCGGCAGTGATTATTATTATTCGATGGACTGCACGCTCCTTTGGGTTTTAATCTTATGAAAAGTTCATTAAATAATACTTACTTAGGACTCTTGTCTTCTATTTCGCTATCTAAATCCTCTCCTAAGCTGATGTTATCAGAGATGCTGTCCGCTGGAGTGGAGTTAGGTGTTTCGTTACAAGGCACTTGTATGACAATCTTCTTCGGGTCGACACAACGACGCATTGGCAGCACCAGAGCTCGCTTAACCTTCTGTGGCTCTGGGTCTACTTTGGGTGGAATCTGGGGAACATTTATGTTAACTGTTAAAATTTGCATACAAATTGGGGCAAAAGATGTAATAGAAATTAATTATGTCAATTTTGCAAAATTGACAATTTCTTTTTATAATTTTTTTTTACACACAATATACGTATTATGTATTATGATAGGTTTTTATAGGTGTCTTTTTCTGAATTAACACAAAAACTTTAGTAGTAGACAAATAATAGGTACAATTTTCATTTATTGCCACCACTTATTGAAAGCGATAGTTTACGTGCTATACAAAGTAACGATAAATCTTATTTATATTTTGTTCGCAAGGCTAGAAAAACATATTTGATTGTGTGTACATAGGCCTTACATCTTATTTGGAGAAAATAAATAAAGAACGCTTTCAATACCCATAGTCACACACTAGGATCTTTCCTATATCATGAGACGCATGGAAACACACAGAAATCTAAATTCATCATTTAGATACCTGTATGTCCGGGGATCGAACACAGAACCCAGTGCGCGTTAACCGGGATGGTGACCGCTCCGCCTCGTCACAAGTCATTTATATTTATACGACACTGAAAATATGTGTCAATAGATGGCAGTAACCAGCACTTCTGATGGATAGTACCATCAGGCGAAACATCAAAATTAATAAACCAAGTAACTCAGCTATTAAAACAAACGAAAACATATTCCACACAACCTATTCTACGAAGTCATTAATAAAAATCGCCTTACACTGAGCAAACTCTTATGCGCGTCCGCCACGGCCCGAAGTAATAAGCTGGAAGCGGGAGCGGAAACGCGCGGTCGTGGCCGAACTCGCACCACGCTCGCGCAAGTCACACGCGACGGACGATTCTCTAGTACCGACACTCTGGGAATAGAAGTATAAAGCATTTTTTTTTAATAACATGTGTTTTAGGGTTGACGTTTAATTAAAAAACGATGTTTATGACTTTGAATTGTCATAACTTTTGATAGAGGAGATGAGAAGAGAAAAGAAATCAAGATATAAATATATAGTTAAACTAAAATCAGCCGTTTTGTTTTGTTGCGACTTCAAAAACGCAAATAAACAGACAGACAAAAGTTCTAAAATTTAAAGAAAAATGTATTATTGTGTCCAACCGAAAATGTACTAGTGTCCAACCGAAGTCTCGGCCACCTTCGGCCAGAAATACCACCTTCGGCAAAACCTTCACCTTCGGCCATAATCGGCCGAAGTTTTGGCTGAAGCCGAAGGTTTCTAGCAAGCGAAAAAATTGAAAAAACTTTAACGAATGCAGTACCGCGATTGAGAAGGTAAAGCGAGAGGTAAACGCACACTTCATAGTGGGCTTGGTTTGTCAATTGTGTTCGAAATTCATGTTATTTCGGAATATTATCATTTTTGACAAGTTAAACAGTAATTGTAATCAGCTCTAGAAGTTGTTTATACATAATCAATATTAACATACAAATGTTTTTCAAAGTAGTATATTATGCACTTTTAGACAATTTGGAACTGATTTTCTTATTGTTTTTAATCATTTGGCTTTGACTTCGGCCGAAATTCAACCTTTGGCCGGACACTAATTATTACTGAATCTTATTACTTATTCAGCCTTCAACTTTTTTTTTAATAATGTATGCAGTTTACACTTTACGTTTATTTTTATCATATGTATAGATTTAGTAATTTGCTTTGCTGAAACCCATTTTAACTCCCACCACTGGACAGGGCTCTCTCGCACAACTGCACAAACTTCAAGCATACAAGACGAAAAAAATAACACGGCAAAAACACAATAATTTACAACTTATAAGCTTTTTAAGGAAAAAATACAACAAACCTAGACGTTAGTCTCCTAGAATTATTCTCAGATTTTTCACTATCATCCGAAGTAGAACTTTTCCTATGTGTTTCCGGACGTAGTTGTTGACCGCCCAAGCGACTCTTAGCGGATTTCAAGTGAGGACGTACTGGCTCTTTTTCGGGTGTACATCTATGAAACACAACTAGTATATGAAACAATCATTAACAGAAGTATTTTTATGTACTGTTGACTATGCAATAATTGTGATATTTGTAAAGGATTTAAATCAAATGCTTACCTAAGATCATTTTAAAGATTTATACGATACAGTTTAGTTGGTTACCAAATTGTATTGATGTATACAGGGTAATGTAAAGGTAGCAGAATCCTTAATGGTTTGACTCGATTGTACCAATAACCCTACACCCTAACCCTTACACCTATTTCTTACAACTATGGTGGAAACATTCCAATTTATTCCTTGAAGCTATATATGAATTTTTAAACACGCTCAGATAGGTCCTTGTGTTTCCTTTTGTGTTAATTACAGATGATGCTGGTCGGAAGTGACAACTTACCACCAAACTACGTGCTCATATGGTACATAAATTTCATTTTAAAGTAACAGTAATAATTATAGGAATAGATGCAAATAATTTCATGAATATACCTATAAAATAATCTAAGCTTAATATTACATCAAATATATTGCTCTAGCCAACAGTAAAAAGCAAAAGATGGTAAGTAATATAATCTTTCAAATACAAAATTATTTTTTTCTTACTACCTTAAATGAGGTAATTAACAACCTTTCAGGACTTTTTTCCGCTATATCTGTTGTTTTCCCACTCTTTTCTTTGTTCTCTGTTGCATCTTTCTTCTGTGTGGGAGCACCAAGTCTTTCTCTTATAGGTCTTTTTGGTAGGTTTAGTTCTATTTGGGGGAGTGTTTCGGAGATGTCTTTTGGGACCTCTTTTCTTTGATTAGGAGGAGGGGTTGGAGATAATGATGGGGAACAAGATTTTCGTGAACGTAAAGGTGGCGTCACTGTGGGTAAAGGATGGGGAATTTCCTGCAATTAATTCGTATTTCAATATATTGCATAGATATTACGCTGTTTTAAACGCTACTACTCTTAGTAATAACTTCTAATAAACATACTTTAATTATTATAAACAATAAATACAGGTCTGGACGTTTGTATATAAAATATATCCATACAGAAACATTATGATTATCAATAAATTATTGTCAGTGAATGATGTGTTAAATAGGAATTTAATTTTAAATATTTACCTTAAACACATCTTCAGCAAAATCGTTTATCAGTTCGTCAGCCTCAGTGCGAATATTCAAAAAGTCCTCATCATCTGTCGAATCTAACTGATCAGCCAATTTTTGTTTTAATCCCTCTATTTTCGCTTCTATATCGTTCATCTCTTTTATTTTATCTTCTCTTGCTAGAACTTCGACATTATCTGCTGCTGATGTTACAGTTTCTATAGTATCTGGAGTATTTAAATCTGTATCAGGATCCTCAGTTTGTGATGGTATAGATGCAGGGTCAATTATAGGTAGGATAGGTCGCTTCATTTCTGCTATAATGGGTTTTTGTTCCTCAACTTTTGGCTCCTCTTTATGCGTTTCAAGGATAATGCCATGATTCTTGAGGATCTGACCAGCAAATACATCAGTGATTGACGGTTCAGAATCCTTCTCTATATTCATAAGCAACGGAGGGATGTTTGGACGTATCATTTCATGTTTGCTCTTCTTTTTATTCTTTTTCTTTTCATCTTTCTTTTTGTGAATCTTTTCTTTGGCTTTCTTTTTAGACTTTTTTGAACTGTCACTCTTTTTCGACTTCTCCTTCTTTTCCTTAGATTTTCTTTCTTTTGATGTTGACCTTTCTTTTGTTATTACTTCGCTTTCTGTGGTTTCTGGAATAAAGTAAAAAGCATATAGTTATTACATGTTGACAAAGCGTTTTTTAGCATTTATAAGAACAGTATACAATATACATCTTTCTTTCAATTTTACATTATTTATTTTTCCATACTTATGGGTGCAGCAACAGTGACTTCCTGAAGCTTCTTCAGAACTTGATGTAACCAGTTCACAAACAACTCAGTATTGTCACCTAGGAACAACTGCAGGTCATCTTCCATCTGAGATCTAGTTCGTTTGTTTGCAACCATCACCATGACATAATCTGGGAGCTCATCATCTGTAACATTTTCATTGTTATCAATCAACTTTTAATAATTGTTGTTAACAGCAGACCTCTATTTGATTATCCTAAATATCTCTATTCTCTCATAATTATATACCACTTCCATCTTCATTTTTTATTTAAAAAGCAGTGTTAAGAGTGTTGTGTTGAATGGTTTGATAACACATATATAATGTATGCCTATTTAGCTCGCATGGTTAATGTGATGTCTGTGGCCTAGCTTAGGTAGGAGATATATAGTTTTAGAGTTATTACAGAGAAGCAGTGATTATGTTCATCAGGTAAACTACATGTTATATTAGGCCACTTTGATTTCTCAAAAGGAACAGGCATTGTTGCCTACATAACCATCTCTACTAAAATGCTCTATATAAAATCTATTGATATGAGATACAAGACAAAAACTTACCAACGTAGCAACCCAGTTCTGTTAGTTTTGCCTTAATGGCAGACTGTAAAAAAGAATATCATTTAATACATAACTTTGTTCAAAAGATTGTTTCATTAATAGAATCCTAAATAATTCAATTGATACAGTGCACACTACAATACTTCATGGGGTTTTATTTTCAGTCAGTTTTCAATCTTCCATTCATGATTAAGTACTTTTTTACTAATTTACTCTTTATGTTTAATAACAGTATATCTATTGATTATTTTGAAGGTGGTAGAACTCTTTGTGGTTCGACTCAGGAAGCACCACTGCCACACCTATTTCTGCCTAATAACAGCAGTGTTATGCGCTGTGGTGTTCTGGTCTGAAAGGTGAGACAAGGGAAACATACTTTTCCGAGGCATTCCATCTTAGTCCTCTGGGGTAGTAACGCATCTGTGGCTATCCTTAGGTGAGACTTTGATCTTACCTAATCAGTTTTGCCGTGACCACAATCTATGTAACTAGGTCATCAAGAAATTGAAACCATTTACTGTGAGTACCTGTTACATATTATAATGTAAAAATAAAGCGTTATTTAACATTTGTTATCTTTATTTTAATATATAAAGTGAAATTGTTCAACATACATTATATCTATTAGAGTATTTAATAGTAAGATACATTATTTTTTCTTACAATTTGACAATCAACCTATTAAAACATTATTTGTTTTAACCCGTATCTGACTGAATGAGAAGGCAGATAATGGTTTTTGATCATATGTATGTACGTCCATTAATTTGGCATATGCATTTGTACAAAAAGTTTGACAAATTGTAACATTCGACAAACCATTGGAATTGTCTCAGTTTGCAGGGGGACATAAAATATATAATTTTTAAAAATGGCGCTAAATAGGACAAAAGGGGGGGAAGTAATGACTCTTTTTATTATCATGATAATATGGTTATCAAACATATGTAATTTTTTAATGGACCAGTATAAAAATTAAACATTGTGTAATCCTTTTAAGTTACTATTGTGACGAAGAGTCATAAAAAGTATGCAGTTAAGTATATTATTACGAAAACACAAAACCCGCCTTCTTACTTAGTACTTTCAGTTTTAGCAGTTGGTTTTTTGTTATCATTATAATTTCTTGTTTCGTAAAATAGTAACCTGAAAATTGTCACATTAGCATACATTTACAAATTTATGTTTTAAACAAGTGATATGTGGCTGCAATATTATGGGCAAATAGAATGCAAGGAGTTTGTATATCCTGTTATATGAATAGTGAAACTAATAAACTTTTGTAGTTTTATATTATTTTCCATCTATCCATCATCCTATTGACGTTCACGACTGAAAATATCCTGACTAAACTTAAACAATTATACAGTGTGTCCTGGTACAGACTGGCAATATTCTAGGTACATAAACAAACTATTATTTACTTTAATACAATAATACACTACACATATGGGTCCAATACATGCCTGTACCATATGGCTGCCATTTTGATTTTTTGTTGAGATATTCTCTACATAGAATAAAAATATATCTCAAAGTTTAGTCGTATTCAATTAAAAGTAGACTAAAATTTACAAAAAATTACAAAAATAGTTTTATCAACTATATTTGAAAGCAACATAACAGCAGCAGACAATGACCACATTTTCTGCTGCATCTGAATTAGAAATAAAATAAATGACACTGACAGCTAAATAAGTATTATGTACTAGTACTATTTATCTAGACGTATGACAAAGTTATATGATACATTCAATTACAGTGCTGTTAAAGTGGCCGTGTCCTTTGCACAGGGATAGCAACATATCCGTTGATGTGGTGAGGTAGTCATACCTATCCAATGCCCATGAACCTTGCCTTTGGTAGGTAGTTTCTTCAGGTCACTCTTACCTGGGGTTGACTAGTATCCTACACATCCACTAGGTAGATTGCATGCTTGTGTGCTGCTTCAATTGTATAAAATCAACTGAATATTAAATAGCCTTATAAGCTGACAGATACTGTTTTTGGAGTTTTCACCCTTATTCATCTTGTAGAGGATGCTTATAGTAAGTAATGGAACATAAACGGTTCGTGGCTAAATAAGACTTAAGGCAATAATATAGCATTTTTTACATCGTTCTGGTTACCAGTTGCAAGGTATAGTAATTTGTTTCTATTAAGTTTATTTCGCTTTTAAGGACATATAAGAAAAATATATATTCAGAAATAGATAATTTTAGAATTATTTTACAATATTTACCCGCATCTTCTGGCCTATTTCGCTGCCGACAACATCCATTTTGGACGACCAGTATTATTCACTTCTATACACTTAAACTAACTCCACTCTTTCAAAACACTAAAACAAAATACTCTTGTTGTATAGTACCCTACTATAAAATATAATTAAGCACTTAATCATCGCTAATAAAAACTAAAAACAATCTCCATATATTTAATCCTACCTCATGTCAAATTAAAATTAAATTCAGTTGTCTGCTTTTGAAGTTTGACAGCTATATTATTTTCTTAATTTCATCTATGCTCTAGGTGGCATCCAGGTTTTTGGTAAATATTTTATAATTTTAAGGTTGCCATTTTAACTCATAAAAACAGCTGGTTTTATGATTTAAAAATTCAAGCGTCACGGATACTTTTAAAATTGTTAGTTTTTAAATAATGTATTAAAATAAAAAAAGTCCATTTGAACTGAATATTCTAGGCAGGACTTTTATGGTTAGGGGTATTCAGAATTTTCAAATCATGTTTTCTTTTTTTAACATGAATTGTTTAACGAGTAATATCTTAAAAATAGTCTCTGATATTTTGAACTTCCGACAAATATATTTTTCAAGTTATTTTACAATTAACAAAGGGCTTTCAGGCGCTCAGGAACGCTCGAGAGCAGGTAAGCGCAATAACGAAAACACCACAGAAGGTAGAACTTCTAAGTTGTAGGTGGTTGAAGAACTATTATTTGGCCCAGGAATAGATGTCTCGGTGTAAGTTAATAAATAAATCGTATTATTCTACATAAATCTATTGTAAAACTTTAAATGCGGTTTTCTCAAAACTATTGAACTGGTGAACACTGTAACTGCTTGGTAGATTTCAATGAAATTTATGCAGCTTTTGGAATACATAAAATTTAGTGCCTGATCTATCGAGGATATTGTTTTTTTCTTTAATTCTATTTGTTATAAACAATTAACCGTTAGTTTTTTTCCGAAAATAAAAATAAATGTTGATAAGCACTATAGTATATATTAGTAAAACGTTTGATTGATTTTAGATGAATATTCTAGGATTTGTGATGGTCACTGCAAGGAACTCCTGTTGGAACTGGATCAACACAAATAGCCATAACTTAAAAATATTACTTTTTTCCTCTTAAAACTTTCGTGAAGCTAAGTGGAAATATTATGTAATGATGCTATATTCTTACATTTATAAAATAATTTACTGAACAAAAATTTTAAATTATCATTTTTTGTAACACCTTAAGTACAAGGTTAAAAATTATTACTTTGTCATTACTGTTCGACCACTGCAATAGGTAAAAGCTAATAATACGATAAAATAGAGCTGAGATTATTACCATATAGTAGTAAAAGTATTTTTGCTTTTTTACAGCAATATTAAGCGCTGCATACATACACGAAGTGCCATCCGTTATATACCCTGTACAAGTTAGCTTGATCTTTTTTTGACAGACGGGCTAGTGATGGAAACAGAAAATATCTAGTACCTAGTCCAAAAAATGACGTTTTAAAATACTTGTAACTGTTCTATAGGGTGATTGGCATTCAACCAAGTTTCATTTAAAAATACAACTTTTTCCCAATCGTTAATATTTTTGGTTTTTCTTAAGAAATAATTCGTTTGAGGGCAAAGTCATTCCTGTCCATAAGAATCTTGCGGTTGTTGAAGTTTTGGTAATGAAATCCAATTCTACGCAATAGTTTTGAGAACGAGGTTCGACCGCCGTCATATAAATCAGCATCTCTTAGTGTCAACAGCAAATTGTCATGTGTGGGCAATTCTTTTCTTGAATAATAACCATAAATGTGGTTCCGTATGGCCGCACATTGAAAATCGTCAATATTGACGGTAGGTTGGATACGCCTACGTTTTTTATTAGGAGACGACAGTTTATTCTCTCTATAATATTTTTCCGTAGAGATTCGTGTCACAGTAGCTAATTCAATCTCCAAAGCGTCAGCTACACGTTGATTTCTAGCGCATTTGAGACAATGGCAATAATGGTCCCCCATTTTGAGACTCAGGCTCAAAATAATCGCGTAAGCGAATCACAAACTCACGCGTTTCACTGTTGAGTACAGTTTTTTTCGCCCTTTTAAGCATGTTTACCAAACGTTCAATACAAAAACTTAAATTCAACAATAATAATGTTACGGGCAGTCTTGTTTCCTCTTAACTTCGTCCTCTAACCTCTTCTTTCCTCTTGACTTTAATTCACACTACCTACCCCGAGTGTTCTCGACGTTCGGCTTATATGGCCAGTGGATGGAACGATGGAATGCGTAATTCAAATTAGAATTCATTTTTTTTAACTTATTTTTCTAAAAAGAGTTATACCAGCTAAAGAGACCCCAACCAAAACGACCCCCATCCGTAACTATAACTTAACAATGATCTTTAATAATGATTTTTGTAATCGACATTTGTAACAGTTATTGCCTGTTATTCGTGTCCCACACGTCCGACCGATGTGACATTGTACAAGGGTTTATTATTTTCAGTTTTCAGTGTTCCTATTGAAAATTTACTTTGAAGCAATAAAAAGTTTTAGAATTTTGGGATAACGCTTGAATCTTTAGGGACTTTTGTGTTATATGTATTTTTTAAATATTTTTATAATTTTTAAAATCAGTTAATTAAAAATATAATATGTTATCATTACAAAGTTATGTCGATCAGAAAAATTTACACCTGTCAAAAAGATTAAGCTAACTTGTACAGGGTATAGCAACAACAACAATAACAATTTATTTGTCGTGACGCCTTTTGCTGTTAGATATTTGATGACTTCCAGTGACTACTTACAATAAATAGAATGAATACCTACTGGTTTTTCACTCCAATTGAATATTTGTACAAGTGCTTGTAAATATAGTAGTAGTAGTATGTAGCTTGTAATGGTACAATAAAAAAACAGATAAAAGTAGTCGATAGGTACTTCATTTTATTTTTTCAACAATGTTTACAATAGCCGTTAACAGTTTAAAACGATAATAAATAACTTGATAACTTAAATTCCATAATTAACCGTTTCTTAAATTTACTTTACATTTTGTTTCAAAACTTAAAATTAATATGGCATTATAATTAAATTCCATTACATGTTGCTAACTTCTAGGATAAAAGTAGAATCCATTTATTTTTAATATAAAAGTACAATACTGATATTTGAATTGACAGACAAGATTGAGCATTTTTACAAAAAAAAATCATAGTCTTTGGTCAACATTTTAATATTATACACAAATACATAGTATAGACAAAACTTGGAATGTTTTTAACGATGTTTTCTAGTATTCTTTATATTTTAATTAACATAGTGGAATGTAACACATGAGTATGGATTTCATACAAAGATATTACAAAATGCACAACCAGTTAGGTTTTAAAAAAAATACAACCAAGAAAAAATCTACCTACTATTGTAAAAAAATGTTCGCATTAAATCGAACGGTACGAATACTAAACATAGGTGAAGCTAAAGAAAATAGTTTAAATAGGCACCATATTTACATAAATTATAGTAATTACATGCCGCTCGTTAGTAGGACGGATGAAATTTACAGAAATATGTGATATTCATATTTATTTTTTTAATTTAGGTACGCACTTAATTTTATTCGACTATTTTTGTGTTGTTAAAAATTTATGATTGCTTGTTAAAACTGTATTTATTTTTCAGTTAATTTTTAAATAAGTCACGAGTATTAAAAAAAGAACAATAAAATAGTAAACTTCAGTTTATATAAACACTGATAGTAGGTAATATTCGATTCAAATATAATGCTAGTTATAATTTTCTTACATTGAAACTTGCAAGACAAGAGCTTTTATGACTTTCTATTGACAAAACGATTTGATAGTCCATATACAATACATTAAATGAAAACTATACAAGTGCGAACCGATTTATATAAAACAAGCGCTATATAAATATAAATTTAATATAATATTCTTTGGTACGCCTTACTATCGAGCGACATTTGCTATGTTTTCTTCCCAATGCGCTTATCATAGCAATCAATTTCGAATCTCGTTGATTTCACTAAATTCCTCTGCGATCCCGAAGTGATGTTCATTTTGGTCCCGTAGGAGCCGCTGGGGTGCGATACATAGGGCCCTTGCCCGATGACCCCACTGCCCCCTAGGGACCCTACCTTCCGGGAGCGGTGGATATCGGCCCCCGAGGGTCTGCCCTCGACTCCCCCAGTGAAACTTGGCTGAGCGCCGTTCGTGTGTTGCTGTAACTGTACCCGTGACGCTCGTTCCATTTCTCTAAAAAGAATTTGGGACTAGTTATTGGACGTTTAGGTTAAGATTTGACCTACCCATTTTTTCACACCAATTTTTATGACACTCACCAATACAAACTACATCAATTTGATGTATTGTCAGCTTAAATAAGGGTGGTTAGGAAAATATTTCACACTAGTGATAGGGGGTAAAACTGTACGATTGAAGTCATAGTTTAAAATAACCATATTTAAAATAGACGATATCTTCCACCGTACCCTGAAATTTATCATGCGTATCATATTGCCATTTTTAAATGATGGCAAAATGACTATACATTTTCAACCGTACGAGTCTGGCTCCAATATTCCTCCGATTAACTTTAGACACACACTTAACCTTACACTATTATACTTATACAGTATTTTGCAAAAAAATAGTAGACTAATCCGTATGGTCATAAAGATTGGTACGTAATAGTAATATTATTCAATTAATTTTTAAATGAATTATAAATTTCGTTTGTTATTCAATCATGCAATTTTGGACATCATGCAAACAACGGTAGGTAATTAATGAATAGTTTATTATGAAAATAGTACTTGATAGATAGTTATATTATATTCAAAATAAAATGAAAGGCAGTGTAACACGCTATTTATTTCAAAAAATACATAAAAAGAAGCTATTTTTATCAGAAAAATCATTTAGTTAAGAAAGATATTTAGTATTAAAAAAAATTAGTTGTAAAATTATCGGTATATTGGCATTGACATTTGACACATTGTCCTAGACAATATGGGCTCGTTTATCATACTACATTTACACTCTCGCCTCGTACCTCGTCTCGTGCTTCGTCTCGTAACAGCTCGCACCTCGCGCGATTGATGGTAAAATGAGTGTCTGTTCACATTCTCGTGGTGAGTTCAGTTGTGTTCAAGTTAGCCAGAATGGAGAACGTCGAATTGTTAGCGGCAACAAGCCTTAGCTTACTGAGTTTTTACTGCTATGCAAATTATTTAACTAAAAGAAAAATAAAAAGAGACGGAAGCCAAGAAGATTTATGGAATTTGTTTTTGAGATCCCAAATGATTGGTTCTTTTTGGAATAGTTCCAAAAACTGGAATGTTTCTTTTTCGGACCACTCTACTTTGGTTGATCTGCACGGCACAAGATTGAAAACTTGAATGAAGTGAGAGTGCGAATGTAAACACTACACTCGCGTTTGTTGCGAGGTCCTTTGACTCGTGCCCAAATTACCGCTCCGGACGCGAGCGCTGCGAGGCGCGAGACGAGATGCGAGGCGAGCTGCGAGCGACTATTTACACTCTCACCTTGTGCTTCGTCTCGTGCCTCGTCTCGCGACTCGTACGCGAGTGTAAATGAGCTATCATAAGTTTACTCGACAATTATTCGTTCGGCGTCTGACAGACACATATTGCTGTTCACATTATAGTGATAATGAATTTATCTCTGCCAAATGAACAAAATGCACTCTTGTCGCTTAGTGTGAACAGAGAGATCTTTCAGTCGGTTAACAGTAGAAGAACTGTCGGATCGACCAATTATGAACAGGCCCTATTACTTTGGTACGGGTGTATAAAATTTCCAAAAAGCAATTATTGTTTACGTTTTAGCTCATTCACTGCAATGTACAATGCACGTTTTCGTTTTCGGCCAAACCTTGCAATATAGGTACTTTACAATGATCGACGAGAACGTAAACAATGATTGACTTAGTGAAACGTAATAAACTCGTACTAAGGCAATTAGCAGGTACACATTGTGCTAAATGTCACTGTCGTCATTGGTTTCTAACGCGATTTATAATTTTCAATTCCAAAATTTTCAAAATTCTTTTGCTATTTTACTTATTATAATATCCTAATTTATTTTTTATTTACAACTGACTATATGATTAGTGAGCTAAATAACGTGTAACACCACAAAAACGAAATGATACCTTCAGGTTCGGGTATACGAGGCGAGTACGGTACGATCTTTCTTGACATAGCATGCGGATGGATACGCACCGCTGGTGACGGCCAAGCGGGACAGAGGGCAGCACAGCGCCGCCGCGTACGCCGCGCGGTACTGTGCGTTCATTATCACGTAGATTATTGGATTTACGCACGCGCTCGCGTATAGGAGCAGGTAGCCCGCTATGTGGAATACTGGAAAATTGTGTATATATGTAGGTACGATGTGTAACGGCTTTTGTACAAAAAAATAATTAATAGAAAGATTATAGAATGAAAAAAATTATACCAACTATAAGACTACCTAATGGAGAGTGGTCACCATCGCCTATGTACAGTGGACAGTTGCAATACCAAAGAAGTCACCAATGCATCACTGGCCTTGAAGAAGAGCTGTTTTTGCACCTTTCTTGATGGCCCCATGACATAGCGCTCCGGGAATATTTTAGGAGGTTAACGGGTGGTAGAACCAGTGTAGTCCTATTGGGGAAGTACCACCGCCACACCTATTTCTAGCGTGAAGCATTTCTTGCGTTTCGGTGGAAGGGTGTGGTTGCCGGCTCACTTATGTATATATGAGGCGACCATCGTAGTCCTTGGGAGTAGCAACGCATCTGTGATCGACTTCAGATAGAACCTCTGTTCTATATGAAGTTGTTTACGGATTTCCATGGGCGGTAATAAGCATTAACCACCAGATGGACTGCATGCTCTTTTGCTACTTATGATAAAAAAGGTGGCACCTCATTCCACATATTTCACTTTCGTAATAGAAAAAACCACGCCAACCGAACCATAGAGGGCCGCCATGAATCCGGTTGATGTAGATGAAACCACATCTTTTGGCAAGTGGTGGTTCCGAGGAACTCTTTGGCCTTCTATCAGGCCCAGGTTTCCTCGGAACACTCATCATTGCAAAGTACCTTGCAATAGACTACTTGTAGTGTACAATCTTTAGACCTTACCTGGGAAATGCACATGGCTGTCGGCCACCTTCGCGATTGTAATAGGCAGGTAGCAGACCAGGAACGATAGAAAGATAGCTAAAACCATCTTCGTGATCCTCCACTCATTGCGCCTCGCCTTAGTATCCCTTGTATCCTTTACTGTGGATCTCTTGTCACTGCCGTTGTTAAGGGTGCCTGGTCCTGTGTGCTGAGAGCGTTGGTGTTCACGCATTCGGAGTTCTGAGCTGTAAAGGTAAAAAATAGATATGCTGTAGAGATGTTTGGAGTCTATTAGTCTTATTAACTCTTTGGTAGATATATTCAAAATAACAGGAGCATTTTTAATGTGTCTAAATGACCGCGTGGCGGAGCGGTCATAATATCGGACCGACACGCAGTGGGTTACGCGTTCGATCCCTGTCAAGTCAGCTATAAAAGTTATAAGTGTTACCTACTTCTTGAGTATAGGCGTATACGGAGTGTGTGTGAATGATCAACTTGAAAACTATAAAGAGTAGCGGAAGGAGAAGCTGAAAGGAGATCCGAGGCCAATTTTCATAAAAAATAAGCATAAAATGATAAATTGTACACGCCAGTAACAAATATTTATATTTCCAGTTAATTGCGTCCGAAAATTATATTCGATACCCACTTTCCTTTACTTATGTGTTTTCAATTAATTAAAACAGATATAAATTAATTACACTCCATTTGTTTTGTCATCGATAAATAATATTTAAAAAAAAACAACATCATTGTATAATAAATCATGTTATTCATTAACCGACTTCAAAGAGGAGGAGATTATCAATTCGGTTGGTTTATTCTTTTACACAAATTAATAACTTTATACTTAACGAATACAATCTTGTTAAAATTGTCATTCCTTTACTAACCCATTACTGGGCATTGGTCTCCTCTCAGAATGTGAAGGATCGCCTGGACCCAGAACAGAAAACTATGATCATCTACATTTCTGATTGGCCCGGGATCGAACCCGAAACCAAATGCGTCTCAGAATGATATGGTAATCCTCGCTGGTCATCGATGTTCAAGAGATTTTTAAAAATTCTTTCTTATAAATAATAAGAATATTTCCAAACGCGTCAAAGGTATAATTTCAAAAACTGACAAAATATGCGTGACTTGAATTCTAATACGCACATAACTTCGAAAACTCAGAAGTACTTGAGATTTGAACCCGGAAACCCCGGTGTGGGAGCTCGGAGTTCATATCACAAAGGTATCACACCAAAGCTTTTTAATTTTTTTTAAACTTTTTTAAAATCACCCTAAATGTATTTATCAATTACTTAATGTCCCATAGATAAGTAAGTGTCATAAGACTATATTCCCATAAATACGATGAGTACAATGTTTTATGGCACCACAAAAAGTCGTTAATGAAATATAAACCCCAAGACATTACTTGTCTTGTTCCGGCACCATAAAGATAAAGGGGGCTTTTAAGAGTATGAAAACAGTCGTATTCATATATGTGTATAAATATATTGAATTGTATATAAGAAGTCTTATGTCTTTCTTTCTTATTTTCATAATGCTTTTATTTAATTTCCAATGTTTGTTTCTAACTATGGTATCATCTTTTTAGAGGTCAACAAAATACTTAAGTGATGGCAAATAACGTCCGTTGTATCATAAAAATTGACGTTGACAACATCTTTAATATAAATCCATCAATTTTGTTTTGCCTAGTTAAGATCCTAAATTGCCACTATATGTTATTAAATTTCAAATTTCTTAGTGATTGATTATTTCATAATAACGGTTGTAAGTAACTGAACAAATTTATTGTCAACGTACCGATCTACAGAAGAAAAGACTAATTTTCTTCACGATTTTGGGTTTTTAGAGGCACGCTTACCTGTCAGTTCCAGTTCTTATCTTAAAAAAACAATTGTTAAACCTAGGGAATTCCGTTATGATTTGGAAACATCTGACACGGGATGGTTGCTATTCCATTATTTTCTTCTCCAATTTATCCATTGTAAGATGGGTGAATGCCGCATACCTAGTTGTGAAGTTACAACCACGCTCAGCAGCGGTACATACGAGCAAAACAGCTACATATTTGGCGCTACCAATCTGCATTGTAGCACCGTGGTGGGAAACTCCTTGGACTTTACACATGCAAAGCAGTAGGACAATAATAGCACAGTATAGTAATATAAGTAGCATTACGTCTCAGCGGTGTCTTTGAATTAGTTACCTACGGCCGCACGGCACAAAGTAGGAGCGCAATAGGGCTGCCACTTGATTTCGTTGAATTCACGGGCGGCAAGCGACAGCGCACCGGTCGCATCCGTCCAAGCTGGCGCGAACGTGGCATTCATGCGACTATACATACTGAGACAGACCGAGATTTCTAGGTGCGCCGTTTCGGCCCGTTTGTATGAAGACGTGATACTGCTTACTTAACTATACTGTGATAATGGGTCGATGTTGAAGACAATCGGGGAAGATTGCCCAAAACGGATAGTTCTTTTAAAGAGAGTAAGCGCTCGTATGCTATTTATTGAAGCAGTGTCTGTGTAGGTATGCGTGTACTGATTGAGCGTCAAAGTTTTTTACTACGTGCAAATAAACATATTAAAACTGTTTTTTGGGTTTTTCTCGTTAGCTTGGCCGCTTAATGCCTCCTTCCCCTAACTTTAAATGCGAATTATACCAGGTAATATGTATGCTCGTTTGCGACTTATATATTACTAGCTGCGCCCTACGGTTTCACCCGTGTATTAGTTACTACAAAGAAAACTAATTTATGTATTTATTTGGATAAGAATAAATATTGTATTTATAAAAACAGCTTCGCAAATAATGCA
>MOOZ01000586.1:212498-222615 GCA_002930495.1 Cecropterus lyciades | reverse complement strand
GAATCCGGGTTCACACAAAATTAGAATTTTTTTTTATACTATTTAATATCTGTGTTTGTGTTCTCAACTTTATATATAAAATGATAGTGAATTATTCAATAGAAAAACGATGCCATCAGTGACTATTGCCTTACTTTATGACTAATAGTTTAGTAGTAGTGACCGATAGAACACGTTTTGCACTTTACATTTATACTTATTTTATAGTTAAGTCGTACCGGTTTTGTAAACTTAGTACCCGACTACGGAAAATTGATATTATTATTATGATTATTTTTCTTTTTTATGATGTAATATTTATGCCTGCCAGGCGCGGTAGCTTTTGGCAAAACATCGCATTAGATGAGACCTGTGTCCAATAGCGGATTTCAAAGAGCTGGTGGAACTAATATTAGACTGTATCACAGCGTGGCCATGTTTGATAGTTTATATTTATTCATTGTGGTTATGATTCATGTGACATATTTTAATAATAGTTATTAAATTTACAGCGCCATAATCGAAAATGATAAAAGGAACAAAAGGTACGTTGTCACATGATGTTTACCTTGTACAGATATTAATAAAACTTTACAGTATTATCCTGTTGAGGTTCGGACGATATCTGCATAATAAATTTGTATAGAATGTCGGATAGCATTTGACGAATACCGAAGTACTATAACGTAGTAAAAATTAAAGTTATTTAACTTGCAAATATAGAAACCGACTACTATGCCGTAAAAAACGAAAATAGTAATTTATGAATATTGACGACCCACGTGGTGGATCGATCCCCGGCCAGACAGACATCTGAATGATGAGTTTAGGTTTTTGTTCTGGGTCTGGGTGTTTCGTGTCCATGGCACCCACGATACAGAAGAAAATCCTAGTGCAGGGCTATGAGTGTACAAAGCGTTCATGCGTTTATGTTAAAGTACCTATGTTGGTTTAGTACATAGTACATGGTGTAGAAGTCGGCGCCATCCAGGTGTCAAATTTCAGCGAAACCCGACCAGTACTTTTTTTGTGTGAAAAAGTAACAAACACACATACATCCTCACAAACTTTCGCATTTATAGTATTACTAATAATAATAATAAGTAGCAAACGAGCATGCTGTCCACAGATGCGTTGCTACTCCTGGGGTCTTAGTTGCAACGTCCCACTAATCACACCCAAAGCATAAAACAGTAGCGCTAAACACTGCTTGTTAAGGCAGAAGCAGCAAGTCCACCACTTAAAGGGTGGTAATACACCCTTATTAATAGACAATATTTATGTATTAACCTTGTCTTCTAATTTAAGGAATTAGAAGAGAACCAAACGTCATGAAAACATAAGCTTTTGGTGTTTGTAACCAAAAATCTCTCTTTGCCTGCTGGTTTTGAATGTATCGTTGAGTAACTTCAACAAGTAGAATATAATTTAAGTATAACGGTTAAATTCGGGTTTTGGAACACAGTATTATTAGAACAAACTACTTTCTAGGGACACAAGAGGTTAGACTTCGGAGTTTACATATTTTGTTATTAACAATTTTGGAACTGTCGCTTTGTTTATAACAATTATTTTTGTTTAATTCCATATTTATATTACAAATAAATTACTAAAAGCGTCTCTTACTTCATGTACATTAAGTATTTTACACCTTTAACTTTTGTCATTAAATACGAGTACATGGGTACGAGGTACATTTGTAAGGATTCTGTTGCCGTTTCTTCTTCATAATAAAATCACCGTGCGAAATTACCTGCACGAAGTGCGAAGTTTCCTTATCATTTATATACATTCCAATGCTGAGTCTCGGTCTCCCCTCACAGTAAAAACGATTTAGGCCATAGCCCACCAAGCTGGGTACGAATTGGTGGACTTTACATACCTTTCTAAACTTTCTAGGTAACTTACAGGTAGGTTACTCTGATGTCGGTTTCTCCGCAATGTTTTCATCGTTAAAACAAACGATAGTCATAATAAGGCTTTCTACTGAGGCTATGGGTGTAGCCTGATACTAGAATTTCCTCCAGATACACAAAGATGAATACGTACAGACCGTAAATCTAAATTAGTGTTTTCATTAGGTTCATATAATTTATATTTTCCATGTTGCTTACCTGTTTAAAGTAATGAGGGCGATACTCAGCAGGGACACTCCAACGTTCCCGTACCGCAAGAACGGTACCAGTTTGCACAGGACGTCCCCGTGGGACCACGTTCTAGTCCAGAATCCTGATATGGCGAACGGCAACACCACGGCACAGAAGAGAAAGTCGGCTATGCAGAGGCTAGAATTAATAATCTTTGGTTAATATCCAGTTCAATACCACTGGTTAACTTAGATACTAGTTACATCAGGGTATAGTTATATAAATAGATATTATTACAGAGGACTTGCAGGATGTAGAGGAGCTTTTGAAACAGGATGTTATGCTAAGAAACTAGGTAACAGTTTTGGATATCCAAAATACAAATTTATAAGAGGAGTAGAATCTTAATGAGATCTACAATAATATAAGTAAGATAGTAAGATTTTAGTTCATGTTAGAATATTTTCATTCGTCTAAAGCACTCTAGATAGCGCGAAGAAAAAAATCCAGTAGAATAATTTTACCTACTTATTCTATATTTAAGAGACGACACATGTTTGACACAACAAAAATTTGCGTACCTTTCAGAATGTAATTTACAGTAAAATATTATATTGTAGACATAAAACATATTTTGTACCTTACAAGCCACTTAAATTACTTGTGTAAAGACAAGTGCCTTTATACCAGATTTTTACGTTTAATCAAAACAACCATTGCTTATTTTCTCTCTCATCATTGCAAAATACATTCCAGGGTGTGCTAGAAAACAAAAACGTAAATGTGCGATTGTCATCAACCCATTTGGTCTCACTACTGGGCATGGGTCTCTCGGAATGAGAGAGTTTCAGGCCATAGTCCACCGCACAGGCCAAGTGCGAATTGGTAGACTTCACACACCTTTGAAAACTTTTTTTAAAGAACTCTTAGGTGTGCATGTTTCCTCACGATGTTTTCCTTCACTGTTTCCATCCATGATGTGCAATGTACATTACATTTATGTATGAAAACGTAATGTTTTCTAGTTTACGTACTAAAGACAAATACACATAAATATATATGTTACGTTTATTATTCAGTATTTTTTAGTATTAGGTATTTAATTCTATTTTACAAGTTTCCATAGCGGCTCTCTTTACTTTGATGTATCGGAGGCAAAAATAATTGCTATGTAAATTAGTTCTTCTTTTAATTACACTCGGCTAAGTGTTATAAATTGAAATAAAAACAGTTTTGATGAAAATAATTTTACGTTTTTGATGAACGAGAATAATTCTCCTAAATTTACATACATCTACTTTATTGCCTTATAGGATTTATTGTTTACCTGTTTTTGTTTCATGGACAGGTAATCAAAATAAATGGAATACAGACTCTGATGAACTTTGATTTCCGAACGAATTAGGTGAATTAGACTACAGAAGTAAAATTGAAAAATTGAAAACATTTTCAATCACAAATAGTACTAATTAATTTTGTTTACTGAACTTTCAAAGCATTCCCGTAAATAATAATTTAATAAGATAAACTATATAGTGACGACCCGCGTGGTTGAGCGGTCACCATACCGGTCTGATACGCAGTGTGTCCCGGGTTTGATTCCCGGCCAGACAGACATTTGAATGAAGAGTTTATTTTTCTCTTCTGGGTGGGCACCCACGACACAGGAGAAAATCCTTCTGTGGTGCTATGAGTGTAGAAAGCGTTTATGTTTATATAGATTAATTTGTAATAATTAAGTTATTACAAATATATACGTTATAAGAATGAGAAAAAGAGAAAAATATTCAGGTAAACATATAACAATAAAAGGTCACTAAAATTATTATACCCAAAAGTCTTAATTCTACTCAGCATTAGTGTAGGTCCGTGGTCACCAGCCAATCTACGTATGTGAGAGTGACACATGTTTACGTGAGCGTATCTGTGTTATACCGTATTTATAAATATAGCCATTAACTTGAAAATAAACGTTTCTTCATTATCTAATTTCACGATTTTATTACTTTGCGTCATAACACAAAATGAAAAGCTTGAAATAATCGATACATATACATAAAATTGAAGTGTCTGTTCATAATATCAATATAACAGCTTTTTACCAAATGCATATGAAAGTGTATACAATACTGATAACAAAACACCAATTACTAAATTTTTTGTCTGTCTGTCTGTTTGATCTGGGTAATCTTTGAAACGGCTGGACCGATTTTGACGGGACTTTTACTGTTGGGTAGCTGATATCATAAGGCAAAACTTAGGCTACTTTTATTTAAAAAAATGTTATTAGGGTTCAGCGCAAAAAAATATAAAGCGCCACTGTCACTGCCGTTGTTGCTATCAGTCATCTCTAAAAAAATGTTAAAATTGTATAAGATCTAAAATTTCGGCTATATGTAACTATGTCAAGTTACATTTTTTAAACCCGGGTATAACCGCGGGGCTCAGCTTGTACGTAATATAAATTTAATAAACGTTTGCATGTTTATTGTCAAACATAACTTTCAAAGGTTGTTAAGTTTATGTCTCACTGTTTTAAATCTAATCAAACTTTCACACTAAAGTGGAACGTCGTTATTTTAAATTAAAGTGTACACATTATTTTAAACACGTTCATGTTGTAAAATGTCTTTGTTTTTATGCAAGTAACGCAGGGAAGCGGTTGACTGAGTGACTGAAAGTGACTTTGCCTTACAATACACTTACTTATTCAAACCAAACTATATTGTTATTAAGCAGAAATAAGTGTGGCGATTTTGATTGTTAAAACATGAAGGAATCACTTTTTAATAGAACATTTGTAAAAAAAAGCAATGTATACTTACGAGCTGACCACCGCTATTTTATGTTTTTTACTTTGTACGTTTAAGTTTTCGGCCATACCTTCCACTGCACTTTGTAATGATTAGCGATAACGTAAAAAATGATTGTTTTGAGCAGGGATGTTGCGGATACCAATTTCTTCACATGCGCGGATGTGAATGCGGAAGCGGAATTTTAAAGGTTCACATCCGCGGATACGGTTGCGGATGTTTAAGATTTTATGTAAATAAAGTACACGAATGAAGAATTAAAACAATGATAAAGTAATTGTTAACATGTATGAAAATAAGTATTAAGTATAATACAATGCTCCTTTTTTACCTTCACATATTAATTGTCATATTAGCTTATTTTCAATTACTAAATCTCACATTTCATTTTATATATATTATATCATATTCATATTATAGTATATATTTCATATAAAAATGCAATGACATTTACTGGTGATTTAATAAATTGAGCTAAGATTAATATACTAGACACACAACAACATCTGTCTATACAATAAGTAATCCAGAGCGCAAACAAACAGGTAATAATTTATTTACAAGAAACAATTCGTCGCAACTTGTATTACATTCACATCCAAATGAATATCCGCATTGATTATTCGCGGATACAGATGCAGATGTCCAAATCTATGCGGAAGCTCCGAATTTGCGGATGCGGATGCAAATATTTGCAACATCCCTGGTTTTGAGGAAACATAATTAACTCGTACTGAGAGTACAGTTGTTTACATTATTCCACCGTTCTACTTTTATTTTAATTTTATTTACTAATATTGTCAATTATTTCAATATATTTAATACTCCTTTGTATGCTATAAATATGTATGTACACTATACATAATATCCATACAGTCAACAAAGTCACATATGCTTCATTGCGGTGCATTGAGATGTAATGAATAAATTAGTCTAAGCGAGAACTCAATAACGACTGCCTACGTCTATTCAGTTAATTCTGCGAGGCTAGATGGAATTCTATTGCGTCCAAATGTAGGCAGTAAGTTGAATCTTAGTCACTTTTAGACGTTTTGTGTCGGTTGACTCAACAATATGAAGTTCTTCAAGATATAGGTTTACCTTGAAAGGTAAGGTCTTTAGGTAGCTTGAAAAATCTTCATATAATACATAATAAAAAAAAATAACCATCACGGTCCACCTGGCAGATGTGAAACTTCGTGTTCGTACAAGTAATATGCATAAAAGAGAAGACTGCGACAGGAACTAAATATAGCATAATTAAAATAACGCCATCTACGAACAGTACCAATCCCGCACTAAGTCGAACTAACACCGCATCTCGCTTAGTTTTGTTCCATACTTAATAGTTCCTAAAATGTATTACACATGGCGTTAAAAAATTAAATGAAAATAAAAAAAAACAATGCTGTAAAGATACGTGAGCAAACATTTAAAAAGTCAAAAATAATATCTATAGATGGGACATCAAATTTGAGCGAGTTACACTTACATATATTTTATTTATAGAAATATTACATTTGCCCGTTAAAATTGTGCTACAATGTCGCGGCGGGGTACTGCTAAGTTTAGAGACTAGATCCCCACCTAACTAAATCGTCACGTTCACAGGCTTTCGGTATGGAACCCTAAAAGCATCTATCAGAAATACCACCCAACAGATTATACTACATACATACATATGTATACCTATACTTATACGTAGTAATTTAGGAGTCCATAGCGGACAAACAACGTCACACGTAAATCATATATATATATTAAGATAAGCTTATTTTTCAAGTTGGATCAAACTGCTGACGGTGTACAAATTTGATCGAAATCGGTTTAGTAGTTTAGAAGTCCATAGCGGACAAATAACATGACGCCTAATTTGTAAAGATATAAACTATCCTATGTTTCAAGTTGGATCAAACTGCACATGGTGTGCCAATTTGATTGAAATCGGTTCAGTAATTCATGAACTTAACCCGGACAAACAACGTGATACATAATTTATATATATTAAGATGATTAGTAATGTTATACACATTTTTTATAATATGTTTCAAATAACGTCAAAATACATTTAACTATGCTCACTTTTGCTGATTGGTCCTTCGCTTTAATTTAATTTCATCTAATAATTCTGTCTTGTATAAACTTATTTAAACATGTTTTTGTTCTCGATTTAAATACTCTCATTTAATAAATTTTCTGTAATGCTTGCATTTTAATAAATATTAAAGCGCTGAAGGATAGAAGATTAGTCGGTTAAGTCTAATAAGTAAAAATATAAGTTTAAATATAAGTAAAAATATAAGGATAAAAATCACTTACCTAATGATGAACGCTGCAGCAACGTTTCTTACTTTAGGACACTTCAGAAGAGCGACCACAGTGAGGAGATTGCCGAACAGGCCAATGACCATTATGAAGCCGGTAACTATCGCTGCGAAGGTCAGCAGACCAGGTGAAAACCTGTGAGAATATGAAAATAGACATTATAACGTGTAATGAAATTCAAAAAAATCTTCACTCTAAATATTTGCAGACATTAAATAGTTTTAGAACTATTTCATGATTCCAAGAGTTTTACTCGGAAGTAACAAAAATATGGGACTCAAAAGCCTACAGTATTTAATTTACGTGATGACGTCGATCGGTCTATCGATCTTGAATAGCACGAGAAGAGAGGGAGTGCCCTCTCTTCTCTTGGTTACAGTAGAAGGTGACTAAGGAATTAATCTATCCATCTCCTTGGGGATGGACAGTAGCGTGTTAGTGTATAATATCAATATCTACTGCGGTCGCAAATACGCATACCAGGTGCGGTGTTTGTTGACAATAATCTCCATCAGGGACGAGTCACTCCTGATCCCAGCAATGGACCTTATTAGATTGACGGAGAACTATAAATATAGGTTACCAACCTAAATAGTACAAAAGAAGTTGTAACAACATACATAAACAGGATACCTTTTATCTAAAGATATTTAAGCCAGAACTACATTTTACCGGGAATTTGAGAGTCGCAGCAACGAAGTGTACTGTATTTCCTATGAAATTCTGCAGAAAAATTTCTTGCCACCAGTTTAAGCAGGCGTACGGTCCACCTTCTGAACCATGAACAGGAAATTTATTTCCCAATACAGTTAAATCAAGACAGTAACTCTTTGGAGGAAATTTAGAGCAGCAGCAGCTGTGATCCTACTGTATTTACCCGACTGCGTCATTTAAGTGAAATTCTCTAGAGAATTTTCTTCCCACGCGTTTCTATGCAGACGTCCGGTCCATTCTGTCCGGTCTATACACCGGATACCTTTTGTCCAGGACAGTATTCAGGTTCGGGAGCTCCAGTTTCAATACCGTTTTAAAACAACATAATGCGCTACTCACAATGACCAGGAACCCTTGCGACTGATGTAGAATGAATTAATTGGAGCGCAAAGTTCGTCAAGCAAGACCATGTACAATAGACTTCAGCTTTGTACGAGGCAAGATTAAATTGAAATTAAGACGAATGTGGTGATGATTTTTAAAGAAAATTCTGTCTCGTTTGTTTGTTTGGTTTGAATTGCCTTTCATGTGGTTCTTTGAGCATGACAATTATTTTAGGGAAACAAAAACCCTTTTATTTCTTTTATTATTGTTTGTATGGGGTTTTGTTTGGTAGTCCTATATAATCCTATATAATTCTGTTGTTTTTTAACCAACTAAAGAAAGGGAGGTTCTCAATTTGGCTGATTTTTTTACGATGTGCGATCTCTTCGTCATGATTGTGAGCAGTCTCTTCTTATTATTTGAATTTAAAAAAAAAAATGTAAGATTGGATATTGAAGATTTAACTTAAGATTTATATTTAGATATTTTTTTAGGTTCGTAGTTAATTAAAAGTTTTAGCTTTAACATGCGTTCCCCCAATCAAGTGCTACAACTACTACATAGTAGGTATATGGACTAGGTAATACAGTATACTTCTACATACATATGTTATATCCTTTATGCTCATTGATTGATGTAAAAATGATCTTTATTAATTTGGAGTAGCAAACCTGTATGCCGTCGACCTAATGGTAAGCGGCCACTGCCTCCCAAAGACATGTGTAACGCAACTTCATACAAAATAGGGGTTTTATCTGAAGTCTAAGATGGGCGTCTCATATATTTTTTTTATAGAAAGGAAGTAGCAAACGAACATGTAGCCCTCTGATGGTAAGTGGCTACTGACGCCCATGGACATCTGTAATCAACCCTAGGTAAGACCAAAGCCTCACCTAAGGTTAGACACAGATGCGTTGCTACCCCTGAGGCCTAAGATGGAATGCCTCGGAAAAGTATGTCTCCCTTACTACCCCCTTCAGACCAGAACGCAGCAGCGCGTAACAATGCTGTTATGAGGCAGAAGTAGGTGTGGCGGTGGTGCTTCTGGAGTCGAACCACAAAGAGTTCTACTACCGTCTTATAAAATCATATAAAAGTAAACCGGTAACCACACCGTTCCATTGCAGCGGAAGAACGCTTTACGCTAGAAATAGGTGTTGCGGTGAAACCCTGTCGATTACACTGGTTCTACGACCCGTTTAGAAACCACCAAGTATGTACCACCTTTATTATAAACAAAACAATGAAAACAAAAGTAATTATAACCAAGTACATCGTTTATTTGTAATTTAACTTTTATCAGTTAATTAATTTTATGTAATATTATTAAATTTGCCTTCAGGAATACGTTTAATTAATTCCACTTATAAAACACTTACATTGACAGTTCACTGGGCTGAACACTTGATGTGATTTCATCGGTACTGTTCAAATCGTCTGCCATTTTCCAATATCTGAAACAAGAGATTGAATTATTAGCAAACCAATTTATTTTTCAATCAAAAATTGGAAGGTTGAAACGTTGTTGTTTGAAAATTACGTAAGATTTGAAAATAAGCTTGTTTTTCTATAAAATGTTGTGCGAAATTTGTGATTGCTTATTTTATTTTTTCATAATTATAGCCAAGCTCATCATTTCTTTGTAATTTAACTGTAATTGAACAAGAAAAATCCTGGAGATTTATTAATACATATTTCCAACAAAAAAGTATAGATACATCATATTGTATTATACATAGTACGGAAGTAGCAAACGAGCCTGCAGCTCACTCGATGGCAACGACTACTGCTGCCCATGGACATCTGTAATCAACCCTAGGTAAGATCATAGTCTCACCTAAGGTTAGCCACAGATGCGTTGCTACCCCTGAGGAC
>MOOZ01000586.1:156081-169931 GCA_002930495.1 Cecropterus lyciades | reverse complement strand
AAACTCATTTATGTATTTATTTGGATAAGAATAAATATTATATTTATAAAAACAACTTCGCAAATAATGCATTATTTTTGAAGAATTTGGTTAGTATATAAAAGAGTACAGTGAGTTTACCTGAAAAGATAAACATATGCTGTCGCTGACTTTTTTTTAGAACTTTTAAAGGGGATCAATTCTGTCATACATAATTTTTGCGAAACTTTAATCGTTTGCGCATGCAGCGGAAGTTCTCATTAGAAAAAAAACCAGGATTTTGAAACATTCTTCATTGGTGCTCCGCTCCTGCTGGTCTTAAGATGATGATATATAGCCTATAACCTTCCTCGATAAATGGGCTATCTAACACCGAAATAATTTTTCAAATCGGACCAGTAGTTCCTGAGATGAGTGCGTTCGAACAAACAAACAAACTCTTCAGCTTTATATATTAGTATAGATATATTACATTAGCAGCTAAGTATATCAACAAATACTAAAAAGGTAAAAACATAAACCGAGTTCATGTATGGACTTGGAACACTATTTTCCGACATTTTTCACAGCTTTTTTAATAGTATGGAAGTAGCAAAACGAGCATGCAGCCCACCTGATACCTATGGTGCAGCAAATAACCATAGGCGACGGTGACTGCTTTCCATGAGGTAGCCGTTCTGCTGCATCGTTATTTCTGCCTAATAACAGCAGTGTTATGCATTGCTATGTTCTGGTCTTTAGCGTGTGGTAACGGAAATATCCGAGGCGTTCTAACTTAGTCCCAATAGTTAGCAACGCATCTGTGGCTAACCTCACGTAAGATTCGGACTTTATCCGTGGTTGATTGCAGATGGCCATAGACGGCAGTGGCCATCTACCATCAGGTGGACTGCATGATTTTTTGCTATTTCCACATTATTAAAAGTATATGTATTGAAAAAATATCTACGTGTGAATGCCATATTTTGGTAGTTTAATTTGAACGATGAGATTTATAATAAACACTTTATTTGTTACTACATAGTTTAGCATTGAATTAATTTAATTGCCGCAGGGATTATAATGGCATAAGTTGAAAATAGTACTTATTTGTGTCATTCGTATTCCCATTATCGCTTTTAACGTAATTTACTGAAAGTACATAATAAGTAAATAAATGTTACTCACCATTTATAGTCATGATAGCCTAGTACTTGAAATTCAGCTTCGTAATCTGGGAGATGCCCTTTTTTTCCCGATTGCGTCAGGAGGAGGGTAATGTTTTTCGAGCGTATGTATGTTTGTTCGTATGTATGTCCATTTCATTGGCACACGCTACAGCCCAAACGGCTAGACGGATTAAGTCGTATGACATATCATTAGAATCGACTCAGTTTGGAGAGTGATATTGGCTATATAATTTTTAAAAATGGCGCCTAGAAATAAAGGGAAAAAGGGGAGGAGGGACGACTTTCTTTACTATTACGACAATATGGGTATCAAATGAAAGCTAGTAAAAAGGCCAATCTAAAAATATACAAATTATACCAATTTTGACATAAGCTCATATAAGCGTTTAATTAGATATCATTATGAAAAGTTTTTTGTTTTCATGTCTTTAACGATGTTACTAGGTTCAGAATTATGTGTATGATTATAATCATACACATAATTCTGATGATCAATCTTGATAGCTTTAACGACAAGGCTGACTTCTCCTTTGCTACTATCGTTTAAACCATAACTACTAAAGCCACTATCTTGTCGCTTAAGATACTTAAAAATTGCTCGTGCAATTGTAACGTAGCTCATGCCCATGCAACGCGTCTATATAGATGCATAGGCCACTGAATTGTCGCCGAGCTGTTAACAGCAGTCTTGGCGGTTGATAAACATTGTTAACGATCAAACGTTATTTGTCAATAAGTCGTCAGCTTTAAATAAAACATCATAAGGAAACTTAAGCACCTGAGAGTTGTGAGTTGAGTTTAAAGTTAGCTTTTTTTTGTTAACATATCTTTAATTTTAGCTCCACTCTGAGCCTTCGTTGTCACCATCGCCGACATCCTGGTACTATGACCCTGTTGAGTGCGGTGGTGGCAGTGTTGGCTTTACATTAAATCTTACAACTAGGCTTACTCATTATAGGACCTTACATATTATTATTATCATTGTTTTTTTTACTCTTTTTGTGATTGTGAATTTTATTAATACGCACTTGAACAGCGTAGTGAATTATGGCCCAAACACTTCACAATTTTCGGATTCCGTACTCAAAGGTTAAAAACAGGTCCGTCTGTCTGTCATCAGTCTATATCTCATGAAGCGCGATACCTAGACAGTTTAAATGTTCCTAGATGCTGTATTTCTATTGCTGATATAACAACTATTAATAAAAACAGATAAGTAAATATTTAAGAGGGCTCTATTACAGCAAAAATGTTTATTTGCTCGATAAATAACGGCAACAGGTAAACGCTTGAAATATTTACAGAATATTTAGTTATCTATATATTAACTATAAAAAAAATACATATATATATCCTTTTAGTAGATAATGGTACGGGACCATTCGTGTGCGTGTCCGACTCGCACTTGGCCGGTTTTAAAGGAGACCTGGTGCCAGTATTACGACAATAAAGAGGTGACTTACCATAATTAATAGAACGTTTCGATTAACACCGCTCTACTGTAAACACTGTGTTGAACTAAATGCACTGAAGTTAATTCAGTCACTTATGGAAATTACAGTGTATTTTAATTCTCTAAGTGGTGCCCGATAAAAGCAACACGTGCACAATTGTAAACAAATATTACCAACAACTACTTATTAATAAATATGTCACTTGCACGCAATGGCGTTCGAACCGTTCCAAATAAATCCTCAGGGATACCAACGCATTTGTGACCTTTAATAACAAATGGGTCATCCCATTTAGGGCATTAGCGGACAAAATAGTTAACCAAGACAAATAATCTAATACATAAATGTAATAAACATAAATTTCCACGTGTCTGTACGTTACGTATATTTGCAAAACAAAAAAGTTTGGAAGATTGGAAAATAAGAATAAAATACTTTTTTTTATAATTTACAGAACTTCGTATATCTCTTTGTCTGATTGTTTAAAATAGCATTAAACCAAAACTAATCAATTTGATTCCAAAGAATGTATTTTTATTTATAGTACATATCTCGAGATAACAATTAATTGTTCTTTCATGCAATCTAATATTCTATCTAAAACTACAATTTTAAATTATGTCACATTTTGTCGCAGATCAAATCGTGGGGCACAGTTGGTTGAATCATAAAAGGTAAAACTTTTTCGTATGATGCGTGTGTCTCATAAGACGACGTTAAGACGTTAAAGGTCAGTGAATTAGATTCATCGTCAACCCATTATTGTCAACCCAGTATTGCTGGACATGGGGATCCCCTCGCAGTGAGAGGTTTAGGTCATGGTCTACTATTTTCAATTCACTATTGTTAAACTTCACACATTTTTGAGATTATGTAAAAAATATAGTTTTTACCAAAGTGTAAACACAAATATGCATAAGCGAGTTCACGAAAACAAACATATCCTAAATATATATTTATATCAATTAAGAAGGCCATGGCCTGATCCTGATGGCCTGGCCAGGGTAGGAATCTAGAACCCTTTAGGTGGCAAAGGTGCATGCGTGTACATCCGCGCTGTACTGATCATCAATTTATAAGTATTTTTTGCCATTTTTACTTAACTCTCACTCTTTATAGAGATAGTATACACATCATTCAAATTTTACTGAAAAAGAAGGCAGAACATCGAAAAGTGGTTAATAAACGTTGGTATCTTTTTTGCGAAAGTAATCTAGTTTTTGCTGCTTTTAGCTACGAGTACTTTGAAGGCGAAATATGAGGGTATTCTCGTTAATTTGGTTTCGGACGGCATCAAAAAGGTTCCAATTTAAAGAGTCATCAAAAAAAAAAATGTTGTATATTGCTTTCATGGACCACGGCACTTTATTACTGAGAGTATGGTGTTACAGTTACACCAGTGAGAAAAACATTTGTTTTAACGTTACTGAATTAACAGCGTATTTTTGTTTTTCTTGTAGTTTTTGCTTGCAATATTTCAAATATGTATATACCTTATATCAAAGATTGTCCTTAAAGCATGTTAATTAAAACTAGGATCGTTCGGTGATCGAAATTCGACAATATCTACATATTAATACTTACTATAATTGTTTTCGTGCAAAACGAAATTAAAATGGTTTAAACATGGTGACCAATTATAAATTCTGATAAACAGCAATATATTACCGACGCCGACACATTATATTTATACATATTATATATATGAGCACTCTAACGATTCTCACCTGGATTGCACTACACGTATCGACATACATTCGACACATCTGCATTGTAATACAAAAACGACGATATAAGTATCATCATGATAAATGGAGAGAACAGTCTAAAAAACGTATCACAAGACGACCCACTGAGAATTAGATTTGTTCTATATAAATGTTAATGCATCACGAGTTTTTTCCTAGGATCCATAAAGTTAGTGTCCCATATTAACAAAACATTCCATTCATCCATCACCATTGAAAATCCACTGTTGAACATAGACCTCCCTATGTACAAAAACATTAGATTCGTTTTATCATGCGCTTATGCACGGTTCCGTACCCGTTGTCCCTGTAGTTTCGGGACCAGAATAGGGATACGGTATCCTGTCTGTCGTAAGAGGCGACTAAAATGGGGCTTCTGGGGCGCTTCTTGCGGGCGGCAAGAGAGGGAGCTCGAGCCGTTCAGCCAAGCGACCTCGGGAAGGACGGCGGCATGTGTGGTCGCATACCGTCATAACATGTGAAGGCACGGTGACTGCAAATGCTCACCGGGGAGAGCCCGTAAGGGGCATCGCGCTCGGAGGACTCCGGTTGCGTTTCGTTGGAGATCCCGGAGTCCCCCAAGCAGCGCTGAGGACGGCCACCGGGGAGAGGGTTTTAGTGCGGTAAAAATCCCACATAACCCGGCGTTGCTCCCACGGCGTTGCGTACCTTTTGAAGGTTTCCCCCTCGTTCCAAAAAAAAGGGTTCCGTACCCGAAGGGCAAAAACGAGCCCCTTCTACTAAGACAACGCTGTCCGTCTGTCTGTCACCAGGCTGGGCCTCATGAACTGTGATAGCTAGTTATATAGATAGAGTCGTCTCTTACGACAGGCAAGAGATACCGTAGACGTATTCTACTCCCCGAGGAGATAGGATATCTACCTAGGTTTCATCTAGTAATTCCCTGATGGACGTTTTATATATTTTACCGGATTGGCTTACCGGATTAATGTATTTGATAGACAGTTAATTATGTATAGACAGACAGTTGATAGACAGTTTGGTTCGACTCCGGAAGCACCATCGCCACTCCTATTTCTGCCTTATAACAGTAGTGTTATGCGCTGTTGTGTTCTGGTCTGAAGGGTGAGGGAGACATACTTTTCCGAGGCATTCCATCTTAGTCCTCAGGGGTGCCAACGCATTTGTGGCTAACCTAAGGTGTCTCACCTTAGGTTTTAGGTTTCGATTTTACCTAGGGTTGATTACAGATGTCTATGGGCGGCAGTAGCCACTTACCATCAGGTGGGCTGCATGCTTATTTGCTACTTTCGTATTATAAAATAAAAATGGAGAAGACCGTAATGCTTCTTTTGGATTTCATTCACCTCTTACTTTAATACTTCCGCAGAAAGAATTTTCTTACTGAATATATGGACAAAAAGTAGATCCTATTTATTTTATGCCTAAAATATTGTCTACTGCTGCGAAAACCAATTCTTGTTAAGTGAAATTTCATTACGTTACTTTTATTAATTAAAAAAGTTTCATATGACCTACTAATTATACAAGTTCCTTAAATAGTACCGCCCGTACTTGATTGCTAAGTTTTATGATTTCTAATTAATTTTGCTTCTTTGATGCTAACTAGTTCTCAGAACTTTGACTTTTGCTCAATTCATTTAAAATAATAATGGAGTAATTAAGCAAATTATTTTCACATGTGTTTCACTTAAGTACCTATACATCGATAATAATTATTTAATTAGTTTTCGTTTATAGATATTTGATTATATTAAAAAAAAGAAACGAACTTACAACATAGCATTAGCTGGCAGCATTACTTTGCAGCCAGTGTAGCTTTTAAATTTTTACACAAAACTTTGACTTTAATTTTTTACAAAAAAAAATCTAAATCCGACTCTGAATTACGTCCGCATCCCGCCTACCATTATTTCATATAGACACTGTAAAGCCTGTCTAGGCTAAAAGGTTTTTAAGCACTGGACGCTAGTATTGTTACAAACAGATATTTTTTATTTATATACAAGCTGAGCCCCGCGGGGACCCCGGCGTTAAAAAATGTAACTTGACATGGTTACATACTGCTGAAATTGTAGATCTTATACAATTTTTACGTTATAGCTTAGGACTTAAAGCAACGGATATTAGCGGCTGTGACGGTGGCTGCGTGCGCGTAGAGCGCGCGCGGTTTCTTAGGTTTCAATTTTTTGCGAGAAACCCTCATACCTTTTAACATAGTAGCTTAAGTCACGCATTATGAAATTAGCTATCCAACTTGAAAGTCCCGTCAAAATCGGTCAAGCAGTTTCAGAGAGTACCCGGAACAAACAGACAGACAAAAATTTTAGTAATTGATGTTTTGTTATCAGTATCCTATATATTTCCATATGCATTTGGTAAAAAGCTGGTATTTTGATATTACAAACAGACACTTCAATTTTATTTACATGTGTATATAGATGTATAGTTTGTGTCTTTGCGAGGGGGTATGACTTTCAAAAGGCCTGACACCTGGCCATGTGGGATTTTTACCATACTAACCCGAAGTGGCCGTCTTCTATATCTATATTATGCGGTATAAACTAAATCGCTTGTTACATGTTCAGTACTTTTTAGTATAAGTAATCAAAGCTGACAGATAATACTATTTCATAAAAAAATATTGTGTTTTAGTTTGAAGGGTGTCGCGAGAGGGATACACTTATAGTGATCACAGGTAGGACTCCAATGCTTCTGTAGCTACTTTTTACATATTATCTGTTTGCTTGTTGTAATATTAAAAATAAAATAATTTTTCTTTACGCTTATTTTCATTATATCCACATTTTTGGATACATTTTACAATTTTATTTCGGAATCCCTTAAATACTTTGAGGTCAACCGCATTGACCACTAATTACTAAACTTCTATTTAGATCTAGGTTAATTTTCGAAGTTCAACCTCTGCGGTCACGGAAATAGAAACTAGGGCAAGTGTTCTAATCTAGCACTTAATTTTTATATTTACCTTTGTATGCAGTAGTTACCACTTTTTAAAAAGGAAAATCTAGTGAAAAGTCCTACATGCTTAAGGGTTCAAAATTTTGTTCTGTACAATGAGTAAATATTTCTCGACCTTTGCTCAGTAGCGAGAGAATAATAAGTAGATTGCGTTAATGCTATTAGTACAGTTTAAATCATATCATTATAATCTATTGGCCCTATTGTTTTTCATCCTGCTTTTTGCTCTTTACGCTATCTAATGACTAACCCATTTTTGGCATTTCCAATTATAGAAGATTTACAAGTAAGGCTTACTTTTTGCTCCTTAATAAATGTAGGATTCCTATGTAAAAAAAAACCTTTTACCAGGCTGAAAGTAAGCGGGGAAAGTAATTTGTTAATTAATCCCCCTAATTATTCCAGTAAACTCCAGATAGCGTAGTAATTACAATAACTATGACGTCATCTGCGGTAAACGTCAATAAGAGTGATCAAATCATTAGTAAATGGCTAAGCTGTGGAAAATATGGCCAAGTGCGAGTCGGACTCGCAGGCGAAGGATTTCGTAGTATTATCATTAAATAAAGTTGAACAGTTTTCCAACTACAAGATTTATTTTCATAGTGTTTGTATGAGTTACAAAGTTATGTTATTCGGTTTTTGAAAAAGTGCTATATCTCAAAAGTATCTTGTGCAAACCAATTTTCGTTGAAAGTTGTCCTTAACATCTACAACATATTTTATCCAGATTTTTCAATTTCTTAGTTTAAAAATTAGAGGGGGCACAGTTTACCGCTTTGAATGGGCTATCTCACAAACAATTGACTTTGAGAAAAAATAGTTTCAGAAACCTCAATGTCTCTTTTGATGAACCTTTCTATAGACACCCGAGACGTGAAGGTAAGATAATTTTTTTTTTTTTGAGTTTCAATTCCATGTATAGGGAACCTGCCCCCCCCTACATTTTATATATTTTTATTTTTGTACATGATTCGGAAGGAGGTTTACAGAATACACTTACTTACTTACCAAGTTTCAACTCTGTAGTCTTAATAGTTTCCGAATAGAGTGGCTTGGACATACGCACAGACGGACAGACAGACATGAAGAATAAGGTGTCCGATTTTTGCCATTTGGCTACGGAATCCTAAAAACCTAAAAACTTATAACTTTCGAATCAATTTGTATCTATACAAATTTGTTATAGTTATCTTAACATGTGCCTTTTGTTAAAATTTACTGGAACGAAAAAAAATATTTATTTAATTTAAGTCCACAGGGACACAATTTTTGTCAGGTAAACCTATCTTTATTTTTTTTGGGACTTTTACTTAGATTTTTTTCTCAGTGGAGAATAAGCCCGGTAAATGACCTCGGTAGAGAAAATTGACAAAACCTTATCGGATTAAGGATTACGGATTTTATTACGTTTCCCTAGAGTTACATCGATGACGATTTTATCGTCAACGAAACTAGGCCGTTAAATTTTGGCCGTCGACTAGTCGACAAACTAGTTGAATTCGTCGACTAGTTAACGTATCATTCTTAATGTCATACACTGGTCTATACGATACGTTGTGAATTGTTGTGACGTAGTGTATTCTATGTGGCTCTCTCAATAAAACGGTGCGTAAATCATGAATTACAGTTTTACCAATTCTTTACTACATAAATAAATATAAACTATTTATACTTCTATTTAAATAACAACATACTACTACGTCGTACTCAGAGTTTATTTTAGATAACCCATCAATATCGTTTCAACGAAAAGCAGATTGTTCCGATCGAACCGAAGTTTTGTGTTATGCGGCTGCGTTTAAGCATTGAGCGTTGATACGAACATAGGGACTACTTGATTAGCCCCTTAGACGGTTAATCAAGTAGTCGACTAGTCGATTAAAGATGCATAAGCCGTTGAATCGTTGACAGTACGACGACGGTTGAAGTTTTCGCCCTTCATTGCAAAGTACTCACATAGCAATGTATGAAAACGTAAACAACTTTTGTTTCGAGGACACAAAACAAACTTGCACTAAGGGCACAGGTGTCTCTAGGATTAAATTAGTAGGTAAGAGAATGAAATAAATATTTATGGATCTCATTATAGAAGAGTGTTGTTGAATAGAAAACACGAAGTGTTGCTAATAGAATAATCCTTAGTCACTAGAAACTACAAAATACCTAAATGGCGATAAAAGAATTAAAACTGTACATATAAAAAATAAATGTAAAAAATATTAATGACAAAATAAATCCGGCTAAGAGCTATAATTTTTTTTATTGTCAATCATTTAAATTAATGTTTTAGTATATAGTTGCTCCCTGTACACGCACACACACACCTGTAATTGAGGTGACACTTGGATTTAAGTTAAATATGATATATTTAGTGAATGTATACGTATAATACGTATAATTAATGTATACGTATAAGTGTTCACTTTGTTGGTGTAACCTAATAATAAATAAATAAATTATAAAACATTTTCTATCTGTTAGTACTACCACGGTAATAGTATATTACCGTGGTAGTACTACATTTTACCAGCTATTCAAACGCAGGTGTGTGACCTACATTGTAGCGTGTAAACAATTTTGTGCAAAATAGTCATGAGAGTAAATAATAAATGATTTTGGACAAAAATATGTTGAAAATATTTTTAATATGACCCAGTTCTGATTTGTATTTTGTAATTGATTTTATGTCGAATAAAATAAAAGTATAAATACTCCAGAGGGCAAAGTTAATCAGAAGGAATGACGTCATAGCTCACTACGCGTCACTGTATATTTAAACTTTTCTTTGCAATGTTGAGACGTGACGTCACTAGCAGACGCCATAACATCAAGGTTTTCGCGCTTAATTTAAAATACAAAAAGGAGAACAAAATGCCACTATTTGAGCTGAAACAATATTTATTATTATAGTAATGTTATATACCTAAATTATATAATGAGATATTAAAAATTGTCATCACGCCCACTTCTATGATTTTGTTGCCACCAAGTTGTCATTTGTAACATCAAAATGAAAACCTTGTTCTTTTAAATCTATTGCTTTACACATAACACTAAAATACAGGTTATAGACATCAACGTGAAAGTACTTAAGCTATCAATAGCCTTGAAATTAATGAATTGTTTGCCTTTATTTTACTAGTTTATCAAAATTTCCAATTCAGAATGTGAAGAAAGCCATCTTAAACAGGAATGGCATTGAAAAGAGTTTGTATTTTATTTAGGGATATTATTTTAGGATTTATTAAGGCACAGGATCGGTTGGAGTGGCGCCGATTAGGGGAGGCCTATGTCCAGCAGTGGACCTCAAAAGGCTGATGGATGGATGGATTAGCTATTTATTATTATGTATGTTTTTTTGGTAATGTTAATGAGTAATTTAAAACATGCGTCAAATTATCTATGTCTTGGGGTGATAGAATATTACGCGTTTTAATTCCGTCGGTGACATACTTTCACAATGTTTTTTTTTATCTATTACTCATAGTGGTAAGTGCTATTGTTTGTTGGTTTGTAGTTTTATTAGTTTGTCACAAGGGATAGACTTATACAAAGTGTCCCATCTTAGCCTTTAAGGGTAACAACTCATCTTACCGAACTCGGGTAAGACTTTATTCTATCTAGGGCTTATTACAGATGCCCGTAGGAAGTTGTCACTTACCATCAGGTAGATTGCATGCTTGTTTGCTATTTCAATATTAAAAAAGACTAATGGCCTGCACCAAGAGCTTCCGACTTATTCCTTATTAGTTTGTTGAAAAATTTGCTTTTCATTTTTATTATTATTATTATTATTTATTTTAAAATACATTAATTCACAGTAATATCCAATTTGACATACCAATGAATGTAATTATCATAATTTATTATTGTTTATTCAATTCATAATTTAATGTGATTCACTTTAAATTAAAGTTAAAATTAAAATTAAAGTAAATAGTTTTAAAGTTATTTTTTTTTCTCAATTTGTCGGCTATCATTTTTTATATTATTTCTTAATCATTTTTAATTTTTGACATTGATAAAGTTGATGTTTTGCATGTTGTCGTCGCCTTTAATTGTGCTGGCACTCATATGGCAACTAAATGTACCATTACAATAAAATGTATTAGTGATCAGCATGTTGGTGACCTATTAAATAAATAAATAATTCTATGAATTATTAATTTATGAAGCGATAACATTTTAAGGGATAAAACTGTGATATGATCACAACATACTGTGATCATAATATCCTGTAACATTTGCATCCTTATTCGAATTTTTGAAAACGTTTTAATCAATATGTCAACGGCGTTAAAAAATAAACCCCGCTACTTAGAAGTCGGTAATTAACGATATTAATATATAATATTTCACGATGAGTCGGGTTTAAGTCTATTTTTGAAAACGTGATCCGGGAGGGTCTTTTTATAACGTGCTTAACAAAAAAGTTGAAATGACTGAGTGCAGTTATTTTGAGCTTCAAACAATTAATCCTACTTTTTTAATGAGATGATATTATTTAAATGAATTTGTCAGCATATATCTTATTCAAAATTATTAGATGGTATACATTTGACACTAGCACGTAAATTAGCATAGGGTAAGTTATACATACATATATGTTTATATATATAGATAAATGACATTCGGGAAAATGCAAATAATGCAAGCTGCTGCCTCACGATACTATTTTTTTCTTTAATGTTTGTTATCTATGAACACATATATAGATAGTATTGTATACTTATATTGGTTCTTTTGCTTTTGTGCTCTTTATTAATTTTCGAATTTAATCGTGGATTTATATATGTTTGCGTTTATTCCTCAATAAAGATAATATCGGCATAGGTCAAATGCATATTTATATCGTAACTTAATTTAATAATTTTGTAACATTTTGGTAGCTGATAAAACCGTGTAGTTTATTCTTTTTTAATCAAAATACTTTATTTAAGCAGCGTCTAATTACCTAAGTAGAATATTCCAGTAGATATCGCAAAAAATGTGTCAATGATTATGACTATGACCAAGGTTTGTGGTTTTACACCAAATTAGTCACTGCGATATTTGTGTTTAATTATTTCAGAATGTTATTATACGGATAAACCTTTATATTTACTTATTGTCTATGTTGATTCATACCTATAATATATTTTAATATAATGTCATGAAATATGATGTGAATTATTTTATCCATCCATACTTACCACTTATATATTATATTTATGTATAAAAAAAATGGGAACAATTTTATCATGCGTATATCAAACCTGCGTATATATACCTTTTTCAAAAAAATACTGGCTATTTTCTTAACAACCAAAGCCTGTTGGCTATTGACATAATCTTTATTTTCAATATTAAAAATAAATCATGTTTCCTACCTTCTATTTACAATTTTATTACCTAAATACATTATTACCAGCAACTCCTTAACATAACTAATGTTACAGAACTTACACAGACAGTATGACTTACCAAATTATAATCCGTTTGTTGAACAATCAAATCCAAATATTATTGGAACTCAGCAGTCAAACAGCGTTTGATTTCTTTAAATGCACTTATCAATACGTAATACAAAACTGTTGTTACAAAAATCCGCAAACAATACTTAATCGCGTCAGTCATCACAAATTATTATTGAAATCGTCACCGAATCATTGTTTACTTTTACGAGTAAATTCGCGCCAAAACGACACTAACACACGTGTGTTACGGTAAGCGATGCCTGTCATACTGGACATCAACAATACTGACATAACGAGACGGTAGCGTACAATGCGCGCACGCATTGTCAGTTGCTAGAGAGAGGGACGGAATGACTCATTCTTTCGCTGCGTCATTCATACTTCGCCACAACCGGTTTCGACCGCTATAACGACACTGCAAAGCTCATATTTGCATAAAACACCACGTGTTGAATTTGTACTATTAACTACCGAATACTATGAAAAAGGACTCTGTCATAAGCCGGTTGGGGCGTAATTTGCTTAGCGTTGCGTGATTTCCCAGTATTTCAAAATAACATTCACAATGACCATAAAAGAGTGATTCGTTTTAGCCTGTGGATGTCCGTCTGTTTCGAAAAACTGTCTACATTTCGAGTCTGTAACTAAATATTCGTGATGACAGAATTCACTGCTATTTGCACATTTACTGCTAGTGCAGAACTAATTTAATTATCCGCAGATCCCAATTAGGAGCAGACGCATATTAAACTGAATTATCTGCTTCGATTCAGAAACAATCATAGGACCATATAATTTCGGAATTACATATTAAAGGATAATAGTGCATTAACCAACCACTAAATTAATGAAACGTACGCAATACATGCTGATTAATTAAGGATAACAACAAATTAATAATAAGGTACATGCGCCTAAAAAGGGCCGGTTCCAAATAAGGTCTATCCTTTCAAACTACCCGCACTTAATATTTAAACAAAAACGAATATCGCACGGCACATCCTCACTATTAATTTACAAAAGCGCACCGACGTTCATTGCTTTTGTGCCGGTCACTTTGTCAGTGGCTCTGCATAT
>MOOZ01000586.1:139391-153691 GCA_002930495.1 Cecropterus lyciades | reverse complement strand
TACCAAATACCAAAAGCTGGAACATAGTTTCACTGGTGTAAAGGTAATCTTTTATATACCTATATTTTGTATCTGTATTTTACAAAAACACAACCGCCATACCGTTGAGAGAGTTTCTGCTTTCATTACGTTAGACCTTTATAAATCAAATTTATTTAACACTGGCCGAGCCCGCAGTTATACCCGCGTTTAAAAAATGTAACCTGACATAAATACATATAGCAGAAATTTTAGACCAGTACCGTATATACTCCCATATGCATTTGGTAAAAAGCTGTTATTTTGATATTACAAACAGACACTTCAATGATAATTATATGCATAGATGTATAGATTCAGCAAAAATTACATCACATCTAAGTTTCTGACAGTCTTTGATTCGACTATCTTTCCTCAAGAACTTGAAGCCATAAATCTTTTGGCTTAGGTAAGAATCGATACTGATTTATTACATACAAAGTTAAAATAATACGCTCTCTATCATCCATTTGCTGATCTAGCTGGGAGCAGCTTTCTTGATTTAGCGATGTTTCCGCTTGATTTATTCTTACTTGTTTGGTTTCTTATGTTAGCTAGGTTATTTTTCTTTGGTTATGTTTGATAACAGATAGATAGATAGTCATTAATTTGAAGGACGAATATTGAATGTATTATAACAATTTGGATTAACGGCTTAGTTGCACTCCGAATTAGGAAGCGCGGATAAAATGCTACTAGCGATCACCCATCCGATATCCGCTCGCGCTCGATTTTTTTGTTTGTTGTATCGAATTTTGGAAAGATATGCAGATTTCACTTATTAAAGTGAAACTTCTTCAGACTAGTTGTGATTTAAATTCGATGTACTCTCTAGATTGGACACTCATTACCGTATTAAACATGACTGACGGTAGCGGAGCCGCGGAAATAAGCTATTCCAAAATATATTCTAAATATTATATTTACCTTATATTAATTATAGTACATCATTAAACTAATAACTACGTAACTAAAAAGAGCGGTAAACTATTAATAGATTTATAGTTAATAATAGTGACTACTTTTGGGGGTTGCATAAAAGCGTGACTAATTGAAAGAAGCTTAACAAGCTTTAATTGCTCTTACACCCTTACCCACTTCAAGTCAAGGATTGAATCGTGCAAACGAGGGTTGCTTAACGTTTGATGATGGCGCCCTACCACCATTAAATTAAATTTTATTTTTAGGTTAAGTAATTTATATTTCAACCCGTGCCTAGAGGATAAGGTAGATAATTTTAATTTTCAAAATGTGCGTATTTCTTTATTTTCTATGATATTTCGTTTCTTTGATAAAAAGATGAAAAAATGTGGTACAGGACCCTACGTATGCGAGTTCGACTTGCACTTAGCCAAATTGGTATTAAATAGTGGATTCTTCCACAAATTAAAAATCTAAGTGAATAAATTACTTCGAAAAAGCATAATGCTTATAAAAGCTCAATTTTTTCTCCATTTATCTATAAATTCAGACGTAATAATGTCGGCTATTAAAATGTTCGTTTTCCCTTCTGAAGGAAATGAGTGTGATCATTTTCTCACGTTATCGTGGACGTTCTACGTACCTTCCATATGTTCAAATGATGCCTTTTTCAAATAAATGATTCAAAAGTTATTACCCGACTGCGTCGGAAGGAGGGTAGTGATTTTCGAGCGTATGTATGTATGTATATATGTATGTGTGTATCTATGTTTCCTTGTATGTATGTCCATTTCTTTGGCACGCGCTGCAGACCAAACAGCTTGACGGATTGTGACGTATGATATATCATTAGAATCGTCTCAGTTTGGAAGTGACATAGGTTGTATAATTTTTAAAAATGGCGCCTGGAAATAGAGAAAAAAGGGGGAGGACGACATTTTTTACTATTACGACACTATGGATATCAAATGAAAGCTAGTAAATAGACCAAACTTACAATATTTTATATATATTATAATAATTGACTATTTTGACAAAAACTCATATATAAGCGTTAAATTAAATATAACACTAACACTACACACACTTTCTACACTCATAGCCCCACAGTAGGATTTTCTCCTGTGTCATGGGTGCCATGGACACACAAAGACGAATACACAAACACCCAGACCCAGAACAGAAACCTANNNTGTCTGGCCGGGGATCGAACCCGGGACCCACTGCTTGTCAGACCGGTATGGTGACCGCTCCGCCACGCGGGTCGTGAAATATATATCATTATGAACAAAAATTTTCCCGGCTGTTAATTTTGCTAGTGATTTTGCCTATGCGAAAATATGATAGAAGTAATAAATTTCAATCATACGTAACACTATCCTTAAACTAGGAAATATGAATATTTTTAATTAGAATATACATAACGAAGTATACGGTATATGAAGAGCCAGGCCAGCCATCGAGCTACAGTCGATAAGTATTTTTTTTATCGTACAGAAGTAGCATAGATGTAGAAGTATTATAAGGACTCACTGAATGAATTATCTTATTATTTGTAATCAACCCCAACAATCATTGAGTTCGTTTGACGCAATTTGACGCAAATGAACCAATATTGTTTTATGCTAACGTCGAAAGCTGCTGCTAATTTAGCCGTAGATTGAGTACCATCAGCTTCCACAATCGCCTTTAATTCGTCATTCATGTCAAAATTTCCAAAACGGAAGCTGGCAAAGCCAATAACGGTTGGTGCGTTCGTTTGTACTTTTCGCTCCGTAAACGTCGTCGATGTTGCATGCCGCTTGTGCCACTTTGTTGCCACGGCGGTACACATTACTCGAATACATAATTACTCGAATTATTAACGTATCCATGATGACGAAAAATAATTCCATGTTTTTAAAATTAAATTAAATTGAAATTAGAATCATCAGCCAAAAAATATTTTGATTTGAAATGGCTAGTACGGCAGAACGGCAATTTCATAGGTAAAGGCCTAATATTTCACAGTACGAATAAATAAGATTTAATACGATCATTTTTCCTTTCAAAGTCCACTGATGGACTTAGGCTGTATGTTTATGTGGGGGTTTTGCTAATAGTTTACTAGGCAGTAGAATCAGTGTAGTTCGACCGGGGAGGTATCACCGTCACGTCTATTTCTAGCGTGAAGTAGTTCTTGCGTTTTGCTCAAGAAGGTTCGTGGTTCTATACGAAGTTGGTTAGAGATGTCCATGGGCGACATTGACCACATACCATCAGATGGACTGAACGCTAGTTTGCGACTTCAATCTGATAAAAAAATCACCGACCATGGCATGCGTGTTGGTGACTTCAGTAGGTGATGGACTTACACAGGAAGACGAAGCTGCCCATCTCCTGAATTTGGTTTTTAGTCGCCTCTTACGGCATCCATGAGGAGATACGGGTTGGTTCTAAACCGACACCACACGGTTTGATACGAAAAATAAAGAAAAATACGGCAAATACAGAGTCTTACGTCTCGTCACGTATTCAATGCTCTCTTTATGCATGTTTTATGTTGTTTTATTCACGCCAAATGTACGTACTTCACTACGTTTTATAACTTCGTAGTGTTACGACGTGGTTTATCTGTCTACATGATATATAGCAGCGTAATATTGAATGCACACGAAAAATTGTCTGGAACGAAATTTATGAAATAAATTTTTCAACAATTTGAACCATCGCAATACCTATGTACATCTGCCTCATAACAGTGCCTTTACAAGTTCATTAAGTTTCTTTAATGTAGTTTGTAATGATAGTGTAAAAGCGCTGCTGTATTCTGATCTCATAACTACAATCCTATCTAGAATTATCTCTAAGTTGTCCCTGTTTTTCATGAATAACCGCACCATTAAAATTTCATCACATTTTAGTTAAAGATTTAATTTGGTCCTGATTACGTTACTTTAGGTTTGAAAATCTGATGATCAAACTTCACAGTTGTTAATTGGCCTTTTAATTTTTATTATTTTAACATTATTCATTAATGAGATAAAATCTATAAACATTGTTTAATTTTGATCTGACTCTCATGTAAAATTTATGTGTGTTGTGTTATTATTCATGCAAAACAGCGAGTTGATCTCACGTCTCAAATTCAATTAAAAACGCTACATTTAGCCACATCTTTGACGGGGACCAATCCATCACGCGGATTGTATACTACTTTCCTACACCAATTCTACCATATTATAGATGTGTTATACAACACGAGATGATCGCGTGCGGATCTCCCGTCACCTTGGAACGAAGTGCGTGCCCCCGGCGCGCTAATGCGGATGTCCGACGTTCCCGCGGTTAGCTCGATACCCATGCCGTATGTAGGCTACGCTAAGTAGTTTAACTGATTTGTATCATAAATAAATGTACTATGTACCGCTGCTTGGTAAGATTAACTGATCTAAAAGTTTGCAATATCGACCGTTTTTGGATTGACGTGTGACTGTTTCAATCAACATGTATTATTATGCTTAAGGATTTCTGCTAGTGAGTAAATTTGCGAGTTAAGTCTTCATTCCAAGTTATCATTGGATAGGCCGTAAGAATACAATACGTAGTGTATTGTATTCTTGAATTTAATGAACAAAAATTCTTTATTGTACGTGGAAACGATTGATAAAAAAATAACAGACACATAATCTAAGGTGTAAGGAGTAGGCGGTTTTGTGACAAAAATAGCCATCTCTTTCTGACAATCGTTGAATTGTTACAAGAAAGTATTTCAGATACAAGAGATACAAGCAGTTATAGAAGAACTGGTCACAGTCATCCGATAAGGTTTGGTTAATAACCGTACCTCATCAATCAGCTCTATAGTACTCCATGTCAGACTTATTGTGAGGAGAGATACTCAGCATTGGACCATAAAAAGGTAGCTATTAAAACAAATCTATAAGAGATATTTTACAGAATCAATCTCCGTTTTAGCGAAATTTTCTATTATAATCTACCTAGTTTGCATTATCAAAGAAGCGTGCACCTTTATCTGGATTTCGCGTAGAATTCAGAAAATAATGACATCGCTACGTCACTATAAGTCTGAGCTAACTCGGCAAATTTTCGCTTGTCTGAGCGATAAGTTATTTTGTCCTAAGACCATATTCTCATTTCACAAGTAATTTTCTTTATAATGACTTCAGTTTAATATAATATGTATGTAGTATGTCGTCCGTCGAAGGTTGCCACTTGATAATATAAAACTAGGTAAGTTTGTTCCATGGGTGCATAGCCAAAAACACCTAAATGCTGAAAATATATCAGCCAATTGAATTAAGGGAGCGATTATCACAATCGGATACCACAGAAACCACTTGACAAAGTTTACTTAGGTTTTTCACGTGCATTATTCATTGTATATATTCATTGTTGTATTGTATATTCATTCATCATTATATATTTAGGAAAATAATTTATATTATCATAAGCATAGTAGATCTCATACCTTTATGCAGTTATGAACACATTGAAACATTTCCAGTAATACACACATACGACTGCGTCCGTCCGGCTTGAAGGCTACACTTACAATATTTTTTCTTTTAATTTTCCAGCTGTTCTGGATAAACTTCGTGCGTCTGTGTACATAGACTTTAACTATAATTTTGCAACATGATCTTTTAATATTTGCATAATATATTTGCATGATAATTATAACAATTGTATCAAAATTACATTAAAACTAGTGCTGACTTTCTACGAACTGATTTAATTATTCAGTTTAAAAACTAAAGTACGTCATTAGTGACTTTCTGAATTAATTACTAATGAAATTCATGCAATTTTAGACAACAATGCTCTAAAACTAATATTTTCCATTGAAATAATTATAGACTACAATTAAACAATAATTACAAATTTCAATGAACCGATTGGAGGAAAATAATAGTTTTTGGTAATGACACACCAAATCCTATATTAAAATATACAATTAAAATTGTTTCATTGTTTTAACTATAGAACTTCTGGAACTTAAAGAATTAGCAGAAGTTAGTTGCTATGTGAACTTTTTTCAAAATACGCGATGGATTAAAAATATTTAAACAAATCATAACTTATGTATTTTATATATAACTGGAGTAGAGAACGAGCATTCATTCTACCTGATGGCAAATGGCCGCTACCGTCCATGGACGACTGTAGCAAACCCAGATAGTCCTACCTAAGATCGGCCACACATGCGTTGCTGCATTTTAGAAATAAGTAACATATCAGTACCTGTGTCTCCCTTACCTTAAACTGGTACTGGTAAGAGTACCATAATTTATTAATTTACTAATAACTGCCTGAAGTACCCGTACGTGAAAAAAATTTGATATTAATCGCTAATCGTTAGAGGTACATGAACAGTGATAAAGACCTTCCGCATAGAAAATTAAATGTTAACCCTGATATGCCATCAAAACTTTGCTATTTTTAGCGTTCTCTTTTTATTTAAAACAAGCTGAGTTCCGCGGTTATACTCGCGTTTTAAAAATGTAACTTGACATAGTTACGTAAAGCCGGAATTTTAGACCTTATTCAATTTTAACATTAAAAGATTGTTTCAAAGAGGACTGATAGCAACTGACATAAGCGGCAGGGACGGTGGCAACGTACACCCGTACGTTGCCACCGTCCCTGAGCGCGTCCTGAGAGCGCGCGCGGTTTCTTAGATTTTATTTTTTTGCGTGGAACCCTGATTACATTTTCTAAAATAGAAGTAGCCTAAGTTACGCCTTATGACATCAGCTATCCAACGGTGAAAATCCCGTCAAAATGGGTCCAGCGGTTTCAGAGATTACCCAGAACAAACAGACAGACAAAAATTTTACTAATTGATGTTTTGTTACCAATATCGTATATACTTCCATATGCATTTGGTAAAAAGCTGTTATTTTGATATTACAAACAGACAGTTCAATTTTATTTATATGTATACATGAAATATGAAAGTCAGAACCAAAGGGTGAAGTAACTAAAATAACGAAATAAGAAACAGCAAAAAATATCTAAATCAAAAGTAGGATTAGTTAAAATAATAACAGGTACATCCATGTAAAATTTCATGTACCTAAATCGGACCAGTGGTACTTGCGTGATTGAGTAACACGGACACACACCATCAAAGTTTTATATATTACTATAGATGACACACTGACAAGTAATAATTACTATTGCTTGCGATTGCAATCAACCAACATTAACCATCATTTTTTTTAAGTAAGTGTGTGCAATTTTCTAAGTCATTCTTTAAATCGCCACTTAACTTAAGGAAATTATTGAGTACAAGCGAATATTTTCGGTATAGTAGATCTATTCTAAGATAAATAGTGCGTATAAAAAATATAATGGAATTTAAACAAAAATAAATGTATTAACGAAAATCTGTGAGTATGGCTGGTTCCAGGATAACGATAAAGGAAACGGATATCGAGTACCTTTTGAAGGTTTCTTTCTTTCTGATCTTATAAGGCTACGAAATTTCGCTACAAGTTACAGCAACATTCATTTAAAATTTAATAAATCAACTGCGAGTTGGATTCGCGCTTAAAGGGTTTATCTACGAAAAAAAAAAACGACAAAAAAATCACGTTTTTTATAAGGAAGCCCCCTTTAAATATTTATTTTTCTTTTTAGTATTTGTTGTTATAACAGTAACAGAAATAGATCATCTGTGAAAATTCCAACTGTCTAGCTATCGTGATTCATGAGGCCACCTGGTGACAGATAGACGGACAGACGGACAACGTAGTCTTAGTAATAGGGTTCCGGGGTACGGGACCCTAATAATACTTGAAGCGTATATGTCATACCCCTCGGTTACGATCTTATTGAATTCAGCGCACTATATTTTTTTGACGACCCGCGTGGTTGAGCGGTCACCATACCGGTCTGACACGCAGTGGGTCCCGGGTTCGATCCCCGGCCAGACAGACATCTGAATGATGAGTTTAGNNNTGGGTGTTTGTGTATTCGTCTTTGTGTGTCCATGGCACCCACGACACAGGAGAAAATCCTAATGTGGGGCTATGAGTGTAGAAAGTGTTTATGTTTATGTTTATATTTTCAAAAGTACATTGTTTTTTTATTATATTCCCTTATCAGACTGTTAAATTAGCATTTTATCATTAATAATACTTTTTCGCAAAGGTATCCGTTAACATGACATGTGTCAAGGCATACATAACGTATGAAAGGTTGTCCCGAGATCTTGGGAATAATATTCCTTACACGAATTCGGGTTCAGCGTTGTTTACAGGCAAAACTAATGTATTATAAGTGTAATGACATCTGTGTATACTGTTTCTTTATTCAAAATAGTTCCTTTTTTTATGAAATAAAATTAGAGGAGAAAAGTTAGGAAAATCTTACTAATATTATAAAGTTTGTGAGGATGTGTGTGTGTTTGTTACTCTTTCACGCAAAAACGATAGGTCGGATTTCAGTGAAATTTGGCACACAGATAGTTTATGAGCTAGATTAATACATGGGATACTCATTATCGTGGTATATATGACCGTTGCGGGCGGAAACGCGGGAATAAGCTAGTCCGTAATAAATTCCAGATAACATTGAAGTTCTACCTGATGTTGAACTTCAATCACTTATTTTTCGTCTTAGTAGAGTCGGTTTTGAACAGCTGACTGCCTCACTTTGGGACATTGATGTCCCAGGAGGCGAGTAAGGAATAAAATCCTGGAAATGGTTTAATTTTTATCCGGTTTTCCTAAAATTCCCTTTTTGTGTTGTGCTATTCTTCAATCCAAGCAGTAATATATAGAACCTACTCTTTATCTTAGTAGTGTCGGTTTATAGCACCACTTCCTCTCACTCTCTTCGCATGAATGTCTCAGGAGGCGACTAAGGAACAAAATTAGTAGCAGTGTCTTTCTCAATATCAAGACTCGCTGTGGTCACCAAGACGCTTGGTAGGCATGGTGGCTATTGAAAAAAACATACCGTGAACTCACAGTGAACCTCATAAGGCTGATAAATGGACGTTTACTGTATTGCCTATACCTTTATTATCGTAACTAATTTTGTATCCTTTTGTATCGCAACTAAAGATTTGTTATCTCATATCTAGTGAGGTTTAAGGCACATTTCATTACACTATTTAACGCGAACTGATGTAAGAGAGAAGCCAAATAACGCACAAGTAATAAAAGTGACCAAGTCGGTCGCCGTCGCATTAACTCATAATAAATAATTATTTGTGATATATTAATAAGTGATGCTACTGTCCTCTGAATGCTAGGTTCACAAATGCTTACTATTATAGACAATTATTTACTGGAATATAATAAAATAAGATAAGATAATCATTTATTCGTTCTGTTTACACACGTTTGGTTATTACACATGAGTAATATTTATAGTAACGGAAGTGCAAAACATCACGAATTGGATACTGCTCAGCATTATGCTGGCATCCGACAACCAGCGTTGATCTTCCGCAATATCCGATAGGTGACGACACGAAACATATAGGCTTATTAAATAAATATACATTACAAGCTCATTAAAAAAATACAATAATAATATAAAATTGAATAAAAGCTAGAGGAGAAAATCATAATCATTAATTTTATCATTATATAATCCATTACAGTTACTATGCATACTCACTATTCATGCATTATCGCCGCTTTGCATGAATAATTGCACAATTCAAAATTAATCAATTTAATGTTAAAAAAATATATTATGTTAAAATTAGAGTTATATCCAAAAAATTGAATTGAAAACTTGGTACTCGAAGTATACCGCGGTTAACAGCCTTTTAATTATCATTATTTTAACTTCATTCACTAAAAAGATAAAAACAAAGATAATTGTTTAATTTTTACCAAGCTTTCTTAAAAATTTGCGTTTTTGAGTTGCGTTATTCAATCCAAGCAACGATATGTGTATTTTTCCTGTAAATCTACAGTAGGTATAAATCACGGCAGAGCGGCAGTCTCTTTTCAGATTCTTCACCCCCATATTTACGTTTACGTTTTTCACGGCATCGGTGTCAATTTACAAGTATATATACAATATCGCTAGGGAGTTCTCGTACTTCTAACTCATACCAGATTATATACGAGTTGAGAATTGTGAGAAGCAAACCGGGATAAATCTTGATTAAAGAGAGAATGAATTAATGACGAGGAATAAGGAAAAAACCATTCAACTGGGTCGGAATATCAGCAAAAAAACGTATATTGTAAGTACCTTACGGGTATATCAAAATGTAAGAAGAAAAAAGCGAGGAAACTGGTATATACCTGGTAGTTTTTTTTTTTTAAATCCCAAAAGTGTTTTTTATTTTTAACGATTGTGTCGTTGCTGTTGGCCCTACTGGCCTTTACAGCTTCACCGGGTTTATATGGCGAGCCTAAAGCTCAAGCCAAAAGTGAGTGAAGTCTACTATAAATACTCAGCCAAGGGGAAGGACTATGGCCTAAAAGGGTTTAGGCCATAGTCCTTCACCTGCACCTTGAGAAGGGTCTCAATCTCAGAGGGAGATCTGTGGCCAGCAGTGGGACAGTGATTGACGAGCGAATGCTAGAACTTTACTTGGATTCCGTTGCGTAACAAAGAACATTATTCACATGTTCTCCATGTTTCAGCACATAGTAGGGAATTGGTTTTATTTCGACTGAAGTTTAAGTTTGTGCATAAGTGCAAAGAATTTTAAATGAAAACATTTATACAATCCAAGTTTCCTATAACAATAATTATTTGTTTTCTCCATTATAATTACGTTTAATTAAATCAAGCCGCAGAAAAATCAGGCAATCTAGGCGGAACTTATCAATAGGTAGACGAAATTCTTGTTTGCTACTTCCATATTATAAAAAAATATATGTTTGTGTAAATTTGTGTTTGTTTGTTGCGTTGTTTGTGTTTCTTATTCCCAAACCGTCATAAAACGATTTTCACATTCTAAAAAGTATTACCCTACCTTCTGTATTTTACTACAAGATATTTTTGATTTTCACAGTCACTGCTTTTACATAAAGGTTAACGATCTATTGACATAAAGGTGGGTTACATTTTCTTTGTATTCCATATCGTAGCGGTGTTTTATCTCGGTAAATGCGCCTCCATTTACGTATGTCGAAATAAGTTAGGCGTACATTATCGCTGTAGGAAAATTCCTCTCAAACGAAAGGCAAAGAAATAAATAAGATAACATTTGAAATATTTCATGGAATAATGTAACAATATTTTTTAGCATTTCATTTACGACATTCAACTTTAGCAAAAATATGTTATGCAATCATACCACCATATCATCAAAGTTAGCGAAGTCAATTCAATACTCAAAAATGCTCATAAAAATGCAAAGTTTGACTCAGTTCAGGGTAATTGTTTACGGGACCAAACGGAAAGCATAGCTCATCAAACGGAACAATTATGATAGAAATCGGATCAGCAACATTTAAATAAACGGTGTAAATACATAAAATTAAAAATATATACTAACCGAATTGAGAACTTTCTCGGTTCTGTAATCGGTTAAAAGTATTATAATTATTTACATTATTTACGGTTTTATTATTATTTAATTAACTAATTTGTCTTTCGAAGCTATGGAGGGTATTAAACTATTAAAAAGTCGTAAATTTCGATAATTGTATGATGTGACGAATTAAAATAGTTGACCGCGTGTTCTAGTAATTATTATCCTGTGTCGTTAAGTGTTCCAGAAATTTAATATGTACCTACGGAAAAAATATATTACATATCACTGAATTTTTCACTTATGAAGAGCAATGCTAAAATAACTGAAAAGGTGGAGTGAATACCTCTTTCCTATAATAATATATCTTTTTTAGATTTCCAACATTCAAGAAATTTAAAAGCATGTCTCCCTTACCACGCCCTTCAGACCAGAACACAGCAGCGCATAACACGAACCACATATAGTTCTACCTTTAAACCACCTTTGGCTATGACAGGAGGGTTCCAAACCATAAGATTTTCACCTTTTTAATTTTAGTATACTTTTAATTATTTTCTTAATTTTCCTATTAGTTCTTATACCATCCATCGTAATCCATATTCTGTAAAAAAATCAAGTGTCAACTTAAGAGACAGAGCCCTGTTACAGATGGAATGGATGGTATTCGATTTTTAGCTTTTGGGCACGAATCCCTAAAATGAAATGAATACAATAAGACATTAGTGAGATATAGATTATTGCAGATTATTTTTACGTTAATGAACGTGTAGGAAATTGCGGAATCAGAGTAGATTTCCCTTTAGATTGTAACGTCCTTTTCCCGGCATTACATAGATTATCGTGACGAAGATCTTCCCCCGCCTACACGCGCTGCCATTTTGTCACCACGCGTAGAATTGTTTAGCAAAAGATGTTCAACATATTATCTTCATTCGTCACTGTCGGTACGGATTACTATATTTTATTCGTCCCTTCTGCGGTAGTTTATTGTTTATGTATTATTATGATTGTTGTGGAGATAGGAAAATTGTATAAATTGTTAATGTTGCTTTTTATAAACATATATTGTAAAGTAGCAAACGTGCATCCAGTCATTTCACCAGGTAGAACCAGTGTAGTTTCACCAGGGAGGTACCACCGCCACACCTATTTCTGGCGTGAAACAGTTCTTGCGTTTCGGTATACGGGTGTGGTTGCCGGCTCTCTTATAATATGAGGCGACCATCTTAGTCCTCGGGAGTTCCTTATGGATGTTCATGGGCGGTAGTAACCACTTACCATCAGGTGGACTGCATGCGCGTTTGTTACTCCAGTCTAATAATAAAAAAGTTCACTTGGTAATAAGTGGCCACTATGGCCTACAAACGCGTGTTACCAACCCCAAATATGATGAAAATACTATCTGATATCGACGAAATAGGCATTGCTACTCCAGAGGAATACGTTGGAACGCCTCGGATAAGTATGTCTACCTTAGGACACCCTTCAAACCATAACACAGCAGCCCTTAACACCGCTATTATAGGGCAGAAATAAGTGTGGCGGTGCCACGGTGGTGCCGCTGGAATTGAACCACAAAGGATTCTACTAACTTTAAAATTGCAATTCTATAACATAAAAAATAAACCTACAAAAAGCCCCAGATAGCCTCTCGGTCTTACTGAACATCGACACCAAGAAGTTTTCACCCATATTTGTAGATATCATTATAACATGAATATATTGACATATATTGCAAAGGTTATTTTTACATTGCTTCAGTTATTTACTTTTATTTTAAATTTTGATGAGATTGGATTTATTGCTAGTGTTAATTCGTTAGGCGCTAGTTATCGCTAGTATATGGGCGACTGCATGATCTTGGCGACTTCGATCTTATAAAAAACTCAACTACAGTCTCAACTACAAAGCATAATAAAATACTCAACTACAAAGCGTACAATGTAATATACACCTGGCTTATTACGCCAAAGTCCAACTTTAGCGCAGTAAGAAAGCTCAAAAGAAATTACCCAAATACAAATACGTACAGAATTTCATGATGAAATTTTTTACTGAATATATTGACTGTATGTATTCACTTAGACAAATTTTATTGTATCATTAAAGCTAAAGCCAGGTATAGTAATAAGTAAAAAAATATTTATAATCCTTTCGAAAATATTAGCTAAACTAAGCAGGTTTGTCTCGTCTTCACGAAAATTTCTATTTTATTTTTCAAGCTCTATATTGAGACGCTTCTTCATTCAGTCAATTCGCAAAGAATAAGCACTCCATTTGTAAATGAACTGAGTTCAATATTAGAACTATCATCCAAGCATTCATAATATAAAGTCGTTACTGCGTCTGTGGGATAGACATTAATAGCATCTGGTTTATGAAAACGTTTTTATTATGAGGATTCTATATTCAAAGGCATACACAAAAAGACCTTTTCAGCAAAGTTATTGCCACGGTCAAAGTACATTTAACTTGTTGAAAATGAGGTAAAAAGAGTTTAGCACTGATTTATTAAATTAAAAGAAATGTCTTTGTTTCGTGTAGGCGTACGAGTGTACTTAGACGTCGTCAGTTACAATATTCTTACATTACCATCCGATTGAAACACGGGAATTAGGAAGAGCCGGCAAGAAACTGAGCGAGTTTTTCTTATTTTGTACAATTCAGTTTTTTTTGGGAAATGGGTATTTTTGCATTTTGTTAAATACAAGTAGCAATGAAACTATGGGACCGTGGGGCTTAAATGCTAAATTATTTTTTTAGCACTTGTCCAAACGTTTGATAGAGTCAACGAATGATCAGAATGCTGGTACATACTTTGGTCAACGAATTAGCCTTGCTATTCAACGAGGTAATGTTGCCAGCATTCTGGGAACTCATCCTAGGGACAGCAATTTGG
>MOOZ01000586.1:126215-139377 GCA_002930495.1 Cecropterus lyciades | reverse complement strand
GGGACAGCAATTTGGACGCAGCTTTTTATATTTAATTTGGCAATTTGTTTCATTTACATTAAAGTTATATTTTTTATGCATTTTATTGTTAAAATAGTTAGTTAATATTTTTTTACTTTACTACAATTTAATAATAAAAGATCAGGCATATTAAAAATATAAAAAAGCTCAAAAAAAATTGTAGCATTTGAACATTCAATAAAACTGATAGTTAGTGGCATTGAGCATTGACGTCTTTAATCAAATTTAAGTAGGATTAAATTCCTTTTTGATTTGTATACAGTAGTGTTGCCACCCTTCAGAACTAAGACCTTAAGAACTAAGAACTGTAGACATTAGTGTTGCCACCCTTAAGAACTAAGACCTTAAGAACTAAGAACTGTAGACAGTAGTGTTGCCACCCTTAAGAACTAAATCGGTATTCCTTCTATGTCTTTCTTATGTCATAACCTAACCTTTGAACCATCACAGAACACATCAGAGCTGAACACTAATGTAATTTGAATGAAAAAGTCGAGTCGGTATAGTCGACGGAATCGAACCAAGCAGGATTGTACCACCTATGCTAAGGCTTGTATAAATTATGCTCTCCAGCGGTATACCCTCAACCACATTTCAAATGTGAAGTAGCGATAAATTTACATTTTAGGTCTATAAATTATGCTGGGTTTTTAGAATTAATATACTTGAGTTTCACACATCAAATATTTGAGTTAAATGGCTTTCTACGCATTCTCAACCGCATAATCCCAATTCTATTCGAAAGATGATTGCTCTGTATAATTGACTGCATGAAAAGTTTTATTTTGAAGAGAATTTGTATGAGTGAATTAAATTACTCACTTTATTGTCCAAAATTAATACTGATAAGTGTTAATTTAAATAGATTTTCTATGCTGCTTTTAATTGTACAGACTAATTTATATCTATATTGTGTATAAGGGGTAAATATGTACCTACATATTTAGGTTAATAACAATAAAATTAAGTGGTATTGAATTTTGTATTTAGACACAAGCAAGTGGAATAAATATATTTCGACCTGGGAGGTACCAAAGCCACATCTACTTCTGACGCGAAGCAGTTCTTGTGTTTCGGTGGAACGTTGTGGTTAGCGCATTTTCATATAAGGTGACCAACCTAGTCCTCGAAAGTACCAACGCATTTGTGGTCGACCTAAGGTAAGATTCGTCATGTATCTGGGGTTGATGAAAAATGTCCATGCGAGGCATTTGGCAATGCATGCCAAATGCTCGTTTACTATTTCTCTAATGTTAAAAAAAATTGAAAGATACGAAATCCTGTATCGATTTTAGATTAGATTAGATTCTTTTTTTAATATCTTTAAGTATAACTTTGAACATAATGTTCTATCACTTCACATTTGGCCAGTGCTGTGGATTATTGTCTAAAACCCTTTCATTCTGGAAGAAGTACCGTGCCCAGCAGTGGGACAATAATGGATTGGCGAACATGAATATTTATTTCAAATAAGGCATCCTTTACGGTGAATCAACACGTACTTTCTTGTACGCCATTTTAAAATAATTTCTATTCACATTATTCATTCTAAACTGCTCACGAAAGCGATGCTATATGAATTTATTGCCATCATTTTTGGTTTGAATTTTATAGTACACGCCAATCTAGTTTTAGAGCATGCAAGCTGTTACATGCATACAATAATTCATAGAGAATGGAGTATTTCATAGTTTTGTTGAATGTGTTGTAAAGTAACAAAAAGATAGAAAGATAGTTGTGCTAATAAATATTGTTAAACAAGAAATATCGTTAATAATATTAAAACAAAAAATATGACTATTTAAAAACAATTGTTTGCCTTCAGTTTCTGTTCATTATTTCTAACTCGGTTTTTTATAATAATATATTTAACTTTCATGAGTAAACTGAACTAAACCGTTTCAAGGTGGTAGAACTCTTTGTGATTCGACTCCGGAAGCACCACCGCAACACCTATTTCTGCCTCATAACAACAGTTTTATGCGCTGTTGTGTTCTGGTCTGAAGGGTGTGGTAAGGGAGACAAACTTATCCGAGGCATTCCATCTTAGTCCTCAGGGGTAGCAACGCATCTGTAGCTAACCTTAGATTTTACCTGATCTTACCTGGGGTTAATTACAGATGTCCATGGGCGGCAGTAGCGACTTACCACCAGGTGGGCTGCAGGCTCGTTTGCTACTTCCATACTATAAAAAAAAACTAAACCTTTATTTGTTGAATATATACCGCTATAAAATAAGACACTAGGAATATATTCTTTAACCAATGTTTTATTTCCAATTCTCTTTCAATAATGACGTCTCTACCAAAAATCAATCATCACAGCACCTCTCCTCTCCTCACCACACCTCACCCCCTTGCCGCACCACATTAAAACATCTCATTACGCACTACTCCGTTACATATGGTTATAAAGATATATTTTTTAATATACATCAACAAGAAAACGACCTAATATTCGCAATACAAAAACAATATATTACTTTAAAATTGAATTGATCCTAAAACGTTAGAAAGAAGGTTATTTTCAATAAAGATAAATGCACCATTTATTATTGATATAAAATGTTTCAGTGAGTAAATAAAAAGCATTTTCTCGTGCGATATTTATTACTATCAGCCTTTCCGAACATGTTTAGAAAGTGATAAATTATAAAACGCATCCATTGTGTTGTTGTTTATTGTGAGAAAACTATAAAGTCAGTAGACGGTAAAAAGATGTGTTGCTACACAAACATTTGATAAATGGCCGAAGAAATCTGTACCTAGTATACGATATGAAAAACTCTAAATTGAATATTGTATAGACTAATATAAATGTTAATACCTTAGCTATTATTTTTATTAATTTAAATTTATATACCGCTTTGCTTATTTCTGTTTAGCCCAAGGTTTGCTGCCAGAGATTTCTTCTAGGATTAAGTCCACCTTTGGTACAACATCTTAAAGTAAAATAAAGTTTATATAAATACATTATTTTCAAATTTAAAGTAGCAAACCAGCATGCAAGTGATGCCTGATGGTAGGTGGTCACTGCGGTCAATGGACTTTCATAAAGGACATGGCCTGTTTGTGCCTAGTTGTCGATTGAAGTGTACAGTTACAATAGTTTAATTATAATTAACCTAAAATAAATTATCGTATGTATTATTTTTACGCAGAACTCGGCAGTAGTAACTAAGTCTGTAAAAGTTTTTTTTTTTTAATTTCCAGTTTATTGAGTCCTTCTAGCCATTTTCTGCAGTTTTTGTAAATAAAATCACATTATGAATATTAGGAAACACTGGTTGACAGAGAATTATCGTACATGTACGAACAACGAGAAAGGATTTATATCGTTTGATAATGTTATTGCTGGGTCTAGTCCTTATTTATAATATCTCTAGGTATAGAATATAATATGTTTTTTTTTTTTTATGTAATAATGTATGTAAGGGAATAAGAACCGATTATGTTTATTATACATATTTTTTTATTACATTTTCCTATGATGTTTTTATATAGCGTAAATATGAGATTGGACCTGGACCCCCAAATCAGAGATCAAAGTTTTAAACACTATTGTTTATCTATCACAATTAGAGGAAAATCTCATTATTTGTGGAAACATTACTTACTCCTGTCCTATAAAAATAGCAAAACCGCGTTACAACTTTTTAGCTTTCGGCTTTTTGGTTGGAATAAGTAGCAATTGACATACGTTTTGTTTTTTTTTTATTTATAAAAGATGCCAAGTTCTGTGACTGTGAAACTTTATTATTATTGTATTTTAGATACCTTGAATGCAAAAAAAAAAAAACAAAATTCCTACGTGTGAAAAAATTTAAGAAGCTTGGCAGAAGCCATACAAATGGCCATGTCCTTTAGTAATTAACTCCAAATGCAAGTTGGTAGAACGGACATGGCTCGACCGAGTTACTGTAGCCATAGTTATTTATTCTTCGGATTGATTAGAGCTATTGATTCTTCGGAAAGATGTGGTTGCCAGTTCAGAATAATTTGTTGCGATCATCTTGGTTCTAAAAAGTTGCAACGCATCTGTGATTGACTACAGATAGAACCCTTGTTTTATATGAAGTTTCTTAAAAATGTCTATTGGCGGCATTGACTACTTATTACATTTATCCAAATCAAATGCGTAATGATGTCGTAGGTCTCTTCACGTCGGTCTTTTAGAGCCTAGCGGAATTATGTTAAGGGCGGAGCCCTACGCATAAGGGGTTTTCCGCCTTTCTGGGGATGTATCGGCAGCCAGGCGAGGTCTTTTTTTGCGTAATGATCCAGGGCTGCCACCCTGTTTCTAGGAATAGCAGGTAGATGGAGCGATCATAAGATATCGTACAATTCACGTGCGTAAGTGTGACGTCATTTGTTCCTAATGGTTAGACAGCTGCCGGCAACATATGTTAGAATGCTTCGGTGAAGTATTTGACGATTCGAGTAGAAAATTTAACACTGCCTCGGTCCACTACGCACAGGGTATTATATTTGATTCGCCGCCAAATAAAATTATTTATTTAGACGTCGGATAAGGATCTCCGCTTATGTTCTAGGTGTGTTTATGAAGAATATCGTAGGATATACCAACACATACGAAAAATCAGGGTGAAAACCTCAAAATCAAAAAAAGGTAATCTTTGTCAAACAGTGACAACTCACAAAGACAATTTTTAAAAACCATGAATCTTGTCAAGTTTATGATTTTTTAAAGTTTTACCACCGACATTCATAAATATTTTCAACACTTAATCTCAATACCAAATTTATTTTGTGACTAAGAATTTGATTGCAGTAAAAAAAAAACCTCAAAATCGACCTGAAAAACCTTTATCCACGTTCATAAATATCATTGTTTACGGTTTTATTAGCAGCCATAAATTTTCTGCTTCCGAACGTTATATGTTTACTTCGCAGAAATACAATGAAAAAATCATTAGGAACAATCATTCATACGTGCGTTAGGGACGTTTTATTGCCATAATTTTTCATTTCGTTAAATATTTGCTCATAAAAAATATTATTAGGAAGTCGTTGAAGGTATGTAATGGCAGCCCTGTGTGATTTACTCATAACTCTGATATATTTTTTCATAAAAATTGCCCTAGATGTTTTACGCTGTTTCATTCACTACCATCCCACATTTCATATATTTACATACATGATAAATAAAGTTAAGTATATATTTTATATTGTATTTATCAGATTGAAGTATCAAACGAACGTGGAGTCTACCTGATGCTAAGTATTTACTGCCGCCCATGGACATCTGTAAGCTAATTGATATAGAACAGGGGTTCTAATTGAAGTCGAACACAGATGTGTTGCTACTCACGAGAAATAAGATGGTCGTCTCATATATATATACGGTAACCACACTCTTCCACTGAAACGCAAGAACTGCTTCGTGCTAGAAATAGGTGTGACGTTGGTACCTCCCCGAACTACACTAGTTCTACCACCTTGTAAAAGGGGAATGCCCATTCTTGGTACTGATTTTTCTCCTGCGTCAATATGAAAGTAATATTAAAATTATTTTTTTTTGCTTGGGGATTCCATTTAAGATATTATGAAGCAAAATGTAGATTATTGTTCTTAAAAAATAAAAAGGCGGTAATTAACTCAGAATTCAATAAGTTCTATTAGTGTTGCAACTAAACAATATATATCATTGGGTACAATCGATAATCGATTTATAAAGTGACAATTTGATGACAAGGGTACCCGCTTTTGCTTTAATCGATTTTTCGTATTGCAATGGTCAAATCGCATCCTGTCGATTGGTTCACGTAAAAATTATTTCAAAAGCATTTTCAATCATAAAAGCCTTAACTTTTATAATAAACAGCCTTAAATTTTATTTCGCCCCTAAATTTAAATATTTTGATACTGGTTATTATTCGGTATCATTATTGGTCCACTTCACCTCATGCTAACACAACAATACGGACAAGTAATTATCAATTAATTATCTTGAAAAATGGAAACGTAAATAGTAATGCGCATCCCTATATCTTGTGCAACATGATATTACTGCATTACCGTGCTCGGCCGCCATTGTTTATTTTGTTGTGTTGATCGAGTTTTACTCTCAACCAAAATAAACTGTGATACAATATCTACCGTGATCGTTTTGTCTGAATCGTGTTGGAATATAAAGTGTTTACTTTTCATGTGCTTCATAGTTACGGCAGGACGTTTCTCATATTAAGTGCTATTGCACTTATCCTTATTATTAAAATAAAAGGTCCAGTCGTATTCGACAGGACGTTTTATTTTGATTTTGACTGTAGTGTGGTTTTTAAGTTGGGCTCCCATTAATAACTTTAATGCTCCAGCACCATATTTAGATGATTTTTTCAATTAGTGAAGTATGATGAATTGAATCATCTCCAAAACTATGGAACTGGACTGATATGGATCAAATATAACAATTTCTTGGAAATATTGATGTTTTTTTTTTTCACTAAATCCATTTAAGCCGCTGTTTATTAGTCTTTACATATACCTCTCACATTGACAATTTTTTTACATTATTCAGCAACATGCTTAGGTTATTTTAGGTTTATTTACCGATTAGATTTAAAAGTAAATGGTAAATGTTAAAAGAACTACATTATAGGTACCTACTATCAGTTAAATCCGTTCATCAAAACCCGCGTGCTCATCTAAAAAATAATTCATTATTTTATCTTTTTAACCTTCTTTTTTGTGTTTTTATGTATTTCATTCAACTTGCAAGTGGTCTACACCTATAATTGTAATGGCATTTAGTGTGTGTGTGTAAATGTGTAAATGTACATTATGTTGGTGTTCATTAAATAAATAAAAATAAAATAAAATAATTATTAGGGGTAGTAATCGGTTAATTATATATCGCTCAAAACAAGTTTCAATTTGACGCAACTCTGAACGGCGGTCCATACTTTCATGGGTATATTCCTTTAAAATGTATATAAACACTGACTTAGAAGGTCTACAAAAGTAATAAAAATATTACATGAACCAAGAATCAATGGCTGTAAGCGTACATCACATATATTTTCGAAAAAACATAAGATAATTTTGTTGACAAAGAATGTAAAATAATAGAATATTCTAAGAGTTTCACAATTTTAACTATTCTGTTTTTTGTTTGAAGTCGCATCAAATCAAAACTGCTTAATTAAATTAAAATGATTGGTACATATTTATAATTCTACCTTAAAGCAATATTAAGGCTTTATTATTATATCATTGAAGTTTAATTGTTTGACAAAGAAATTTTTAAATTTTTCTTCATTTTCAAATTCCAACCTATCTAATTATAGTCATTTAGGTATACTACACGACTTCTGTATCTATATTTATTAACGAGATTGTTTTTGATGTGGAACTTCTTTAGAACTATTGTTATATGAAACTCCATGAAACGGAAATGCGTTCCGAAAGCAGTAGTAAGCACTACAACTAGATGGCGCTGTACTCTTTTTTGATAAACTGACTTTTTGACTGACGATTTTTCAAGTTTGGTATATTCGAAATAAGATGTCCGAATATGGGCTGTATTTGATTACGATTTTTGAAAAATCATAAGTCTTAATACCTTTATTTCAGAAATATTTTATGATTTATTATTATTAAGCCATGTGAGTTGTACACACACTTTATTTTTTTTATGGGACCGTAGTTAAGTATGTTATAGGTGGAAGTAAACTGAGGTGACATACTTTAGACGAACTAAACAATTATTTAGAAATAGTTTATAAAACTTAAGACTTTGTAAATAGTACAGATGGAGTCGCGTGTAAAAGTTACCTTCGGAATAACTTGTTATTAGTATGAAACTTATTAACTCGGCGTCATGTGGTTTCATTAGAGCACTTAAACGTGGAAGTTACTTGCATTTCTTGATTTCTACACGAGTTCATTACTTACTTACTACTTGTACTTTATCGGTTTGCTTTTCAAATGAAATGAGAAACTGCTAACTTGAAAGTCACAAATTGTTGCTATTTTGTTACCTTTTGTTTTTACCTGATTACGTCATAAGGAGGGTAATGTTTTTTGAGCGTAGGTATATACGTTCATTTATGTAGCACGGTCTGCATTTAAAATGCTTGACAGATTTTGACATGTACTAAAATATAAACATAATTCACATTCTGAGAAGAACACAGTAGATGTTGATTTACCAAATAGTAGTGACAAAGAAAAAAAAGGTTATAATCACAATTGGATATTTTGATCTCACCCAAAAACAGTAGACGTAAAACTTTGTCTCCGTATATAATGAATGCGGTAGAACTCTTTGTGGTTTAACCCCGGAGACACCACCGCCACACCACTGCCTAATAACAGTGTTATGCGCTGCTGTGTTTTGGTCTGAAGGGTGTGGTAAGGGAGACATACTTTTTCGAAGCATTCCATCTTAGTCCTCAGGGTGGAAACGCATCTGTGACTAACCTTAGGTGAGACTTTGATCTTACCTGGGGTTGATTAAAAATGTCCACGGGCAGCAGTACCCACTTACCATCAGGTGGGCTGCATGCTCGTTTGCTACTTCCATACTATAAACAAAAAAAATGCAGTTAAATTTTAATTATCTTGATACATTCTTTATAAAACTTGTAATAATAATTATTAGTAATTTTCCAATAAATATTGCTTTTTTACCTTAAAGTACAAAAAAATCGGGGAGCATAAAGATTTTAAACTTTACTAGCCACACGTATATTTATAACTAGTTGAAGGACCCTATAAATAAAAAATAGCCTATATACTGACCAGTTAAATAAGTTGCACCCACGCAAAATTTCATGTAAATCGGACCAGTGGTTCTAGCGTAATTGAGTAACACAGACACACACCATCTCATTTTCATATATATGTGTATAGATATAAATATCTCGAAAGATAACTAAAGCTTTTTTAAAAAAAATCTCATTTAAAAAAATATTATGTGCATCGCACGTCGTAAACCCATTATTGTCTCACTGCTAAGCACGGATCTTCCAACATCAGTCCACCGCGCTAGCTAAATGTGGAACTGGACCTCAGTGTGACCACACACACCTTTGAGAACTCTTTTTTTTTAGAGAACTCTCAGATTTGTAGGTTTAACTCGCGATGTTTTCCTCGTAAAGCAGTGATAATTAATTTCTAATACGCACATAATTTCAGAAAAAAATGTTTTGTGCGTGCCTGGGACTCGAACTTCGGACCCTCGATTGAGAGGTCGAGTTTCAACCATTAGGCCATCACTGCTTTTGCATATGTGTATTTTATAGTTATTGGAGAAGCTGTTCAGGATCGCAACAAATATTTGTGACTCAGAGAAATGGCATGATAATGATCGAACTGTAATGGTGGCATTTGTCTCGTATATTTTACACCTGGCTTACATTACCTTACGAGCGGTAGGTAAGAGTTATACTTTGTACAAAATAAACCGTAGATCAAACGCCTTTAAATTTCGGGTGCTACTATTTGTTGCTTATTAAATGCTTTATTCACATGTAACTTAGTCTAAAACAACGCAATGAAATGTTCGAAGTCACTTTTCATTTTCTAATTGAGAATAGAATAGTTAGATCCGCTAGGTGGTGGCTAGGTGGTGGGTTTTTGTGCAGTTTTTGTTTTCTATAAAATAATTGCGAATTGCGAACTACAATATCTGATATTGTATATTGAAACCTTGTGGATTCGCACGATTTGGCCCAGTAAATTTACGCATTTAGTAGCTGTCTCAATATTGTACCTATTAAATTTTAGCTGTTTCCATATTCTACTTGTTTTTGTTTGTTGTTTATAATGCAACCTTATCTCTTTAGAATTGTAAAATGGTGTTTTTTTCTATAATTTACCCTTTACGACCCGCGTGGTGGAGCGTTTACCGTACCGGTCTGGCACGCAGTGGGTCCCAGGTTCGATCTCCGGCCAGGCAGACATCTGAATGATGAGTTTAGATTTCTGTTCTCGATCCGGGTGTTTGTATATTCGTCTTTGTGTGTCCATGACACCTACGACACAGGAGAAAATCCTACTGTGGGGCTATGAGTGTAGAAAGCGTATAGAAGTGCCATAAAGTATATATTTTTGTAAATGTCTTTTTACAGCTTTCATTTTATACCCATATTGTTATGATAATAGTAAAACTTCTTTTCTCCTCTTTTCATAGTTCACAGACGCCATATTTTAAAATTATATACCCTATGTCACTCTGTAAACTGAAACAATTCCAATGATATATCATATGTCACAATCAGTCGAGCCGTTTGGGCTGTAAGGCGTGCCAAAATAAATGGACATACGTACATTCAAATGTACATACATACGTACATGATGTCAAGTGGGAGACCCACTTTCCCGAGGCTTACCATCTTAGACCTCAGGAGTAGCAACACATCTGTGGCCAACCTTAGGTGAGACTGATGTTACCTGGGGTTAATACAGATGTCCATGGGCGGCAGTAGCCACTTACCATCAGGTTGGCTGCATGCTCGTTTGCTACTTCCATACAAAAAAAAAGAAAAACACATATGCTCGAAAATAATTACCCTTCTTCTGACGTTATCGGGGAAAAATATTCCTGGTAAAATAGGTAGAGCAGTTTTATTTTATATGACATGCTAATGTTGAGGGTTAAGGTGACCTCATATTACCAACACAAGCATATAACAGTTGTGAAGACATATTTGCAGTTGTGATGGAGATACTGCCTTATAAGTGGCACGAAAGTTCTTATCTGAAATAATACTCCAAACGAATCCTTTATTTTGATAAGATTTTTAAGTAATTATTTCTATATGTAAGCTTATCTCTTCCGATTTTTCTTCAGTTTTTTCGCCTAATACCTATCTGTTTATTGGAGTTTATATTTGTGTATATAAAATGTTATTAAAATTGGGGTTTCTTTTTTCATCGTACCCAAAAAGCTTATGAAGGGCAATAAAAAGTAGCAAAATAAAATTATAAAACATCAAAGCACAAAGTTAATCTTCCTCTTTTTGATTTCCACTTTGAAAAAGCTTTAAAAAGTTATAAAAACTGGATTACTGCGTTAAATATTAACAAAAATATTGTTTAGGCGAGGTTGTTCCTATTTTGCCATAATTTGCTTTCATCGTCACTGGATACGAAATTTCTAAAATTTTTAATAAAAGAGTTTTCGTATTATTTTAAATCAGCAGAGCTATCAAATGGAAGCTATTCCATTTGATAAGGGCACTTACAATATAACAAGGAGTCGACTACACGTGACCAAAGGGAATTCCCTTCGTCCTCTACTTGCGGTCCGCTGATCTTCCTTTTCCTTCTCTAATACCTCATCGCCCGAAAATATGAACCCAAAATTTACCGATTTTTTTTTAATAACAAATTGCAATGACTGATTCCTATATTCTTAACTTTTTATCGCCAAATGTGGCCAGCTATTACCTCATATTCTTATACAATGCAGCCCGTATTGCCAAGGTTGCCAATTGTCAATTTACACGAATTAAAAAAATATTTAGAAAAAACGGCGTGACTTGTCTAAATTCAGTAGACGTTATGCAAATCGCTATGTCAATATACCTATTGCAGAAACCTCTGACGGAGCTCTAAAACTTCGGCAATTTATAAATCCTCGCCTCGATGATGTTAACTATCGGTGGACATAACTAAATACGGTTAACCTGATAGAACCCTTTGCGATTCCTGAGGTACCATACACCTTATCTGAATGATAACAGCAAAGTTAAACGCTACTATGCTCTGGTTGGAAAGGTGCGGTAAGGGAGAAATACTCATCCGAAGCCTTCAAATTAGTCCTCGTCCTTAGCTTTTACCTACTAGCTTTAACCCGCAGCTCCGCCGCTTTAGTCACGTTTACCACGGTTACGGTACGTTTAGTCACGGTTACCGGTAATGAGTTATACTACTTATATGTTAATACTGGTCATAAACTATCTATGTGACAAATTTCGGCGAAATCCGACAAGTAGTTTTTGTGTGAAAGAGTAACGAACACACGCAAAAAACTTTCCTCTTTATATTAGTAAGATTATCAGATGAACAACTGATCTTTAAAAGACGTCTGTGTATTGATAGTGCATAGGCAACATACTCGATTCCTGCTGGAAGACAATTTTATATACAGTTTACCATGTCTTTATGATATTATTTGAACAACCACACGAACCACGAGGGAACATTTAAATTTATTTAAATTACTTTTCATTCGTACACGTTTGTAGCGCCTCGTTGACTTTGTGACAAGTGTGGGAATTCAATATGATGTAATAATATAGTCTAGACTGGCTGTCTTTGATGAGTGTTACGAAGATAGCTAAAAGCAACTGCATGTAAAGATCTAAAGATTGGTATTATAGAGCATTATTTTAGTAATAATGTTAGCATATTGGCCAAATAAAATATCGTCGCTTAAGTTCTATCACCGCGCAAGTCATTTTTTGTAATTTTTTTGAAGAGAAATAAACCGATTAATTTTACATAGACGCAACTAAAGTTCCATTTTGTACTTTTAATTTTCCATAACTTAAATATATTTTTGTGTCGTACCTTGATTTTGTTTGGACAAAACGTCGTGTATTTCGATTCCAATGACGATGATTTTCAAAATGTCATTACCGCCAAAAAATGACTTACGCGGTGCTAGAACTTCAACGACGAATACGGTAATGTGGGATCATACTCATTACCAAGAATATATATGTAACGAGCATTTCCAGCTTCGTCCACTTGAGTCATATACCACGGTAAAAAGTATCGTATGTGTTAATCCTTGCCATAAAATATATTTGTGCCAAATTCCATTCAAATTCAATCAGTAGTTTTTGTGTAAAGGAGTAACAAACACACATACATCCTTACAAATTTTTGCGTTTATAATATTGGTTAGAATTCGAATAAGATTAAAAAGGAAACGCATGGACTTCACCTGATGGTAAGTGATCATTGACGCCCAAGAACAAATGTAAAGAGCTTCATGTAGTACAAAGGTTCTATCTGAAGTTTAACGACGGAAAGGACATGCAATAAATAAAATACACTTTTTAGGAATATTTTGACTATTAAATTATATTGTTCTCATTCTTATTTTAAAAATAATGATAGCTCTGCCAAACGTCAACCACCACACCTCTCCTCTCCTCACCCCCCTC
>MOOZ01000586.1:111094-122400 GCA_002930495.1 Cecropterus lyciades | reverse complement strand
GGCGGCAGGAACCCACGCCACAGTACTACCTTACACAATAAATTAATAACACTTTAATGCCTTGTTTTCCAATAAGTGCGCCGATAATTGTTCCTGAAACTATTTACGGGGCCTTTGTAGTATTTTACACTACATTACGTCGTATGATTGCTACGTCCACCTTCGATAACCGACTAACGGTGTTTTCAAATTTCCATATTCTGGAAAGCGATGGCGTTCAAACGAGAAATTACAGGTTGCGGTCAAAGAGTCTAAAATACTAATCTTCGTGTTAAACGACGACCTTTATTATGCATATATACATGCATGCATGCAAGTTGAGCTCGTTGTTAAGGCTATTAAGTACGATAATTGACGCTTTTGCCAATTTTTAATGCTATACGAGTTGATGATACGCGTTATTTAAAGGTCACGGCTTTGTATTAAATTTATAATGTAGTTGCATTTTAATATATTTTGTATCATCAAAGTAAGTGCCAAATTTATAAGAATTTAAATAAATACAAGTATGATTTATTTCAACTGAAATGTCGTTCTTTTAATCTTCCTATTTTTAACATTAGAAGTTTTATGAAGTGAAACTTTTTTAGAAACGTTATGATTTGGAAATCGATGAAACGAAAATTTGTTACGAAAGCAATTGTCGGAGCTACAACTAGATTGCGCTGTACGTTTTTCTAAATCACGCTAACGATTTTATCTCGTAGCTTGTATCAGAGCTCAAGTTTGGTATATGATGTCCGAATATAGGGTGTAGGGATAACTTAAACTTAACACTAATTATATTCTAAATTTGAAGGTTTTATATCTGCTAGAAGTGCCTTGAACTTTTGATGATCGGTTAGTCAGTCAGTGCCAAAATTAAGAAAGTTTGACAAGTTACAATTCTTAAACTACTGGTTCATATTGAATGAAATTTGAAATATAACGTGTTTATACAATGTCTGCTTAGTAACTGAAAATTTAGGCTTCTTGTTTTATCCACAACGATGTTATAGGGGGGTCTGAAAGGGCCTGAATTGCTTCGAGAAATGGATGGTAACGGCCGTGTCGCTTTTTTGCTCGACTTGGCGGGGGCACTGCCGTACCCACAGATTATAATATTAAATTATTATTATTATACTATCAATATTATTATCTTTTATCTCTCGTAGGCAGAAGTTTCACTTCCGCTGTGTTTGAATTGCGCACACACACACTTTTTTATTTAGTCTATTTACCTACCAGCCGCGTTTTCTTTTGGCTAACCTAAAAAAATAAAAATCTACTGGTATGGAATGTTTACGTGTAAGTGTCGAGATATCTATATATACTAAAGTTACACAGGATTAAGTTTCAGAGGGTAAAGGGTTTACCCTCGATCTGTGGAAAAACATAATAAATAGACCGCTAAAGTTTTTAAGTCATTTATAAAATAACCGTGAGAATTAAAAGCGATTAGTTACCAGTTATGGTTATACTAGTTTGTGACTCAGTTTCTTATTTGGGGGTTCGAGGTTCGAATTCTAAGCACGCGCCTTTATTTGGTATTTAACGTTCGTGGTGGACTATGGCCTAGACTCCGCTCGCTCTGAGATCCGTACCCAGTAGAGACAGCAATTGATTGAGGATGTGTAAAAGAAATAAAAGAAAATAAATCCAAATATCGACCTGCGCGGCGGAGCGGACACCATACTGGTCTGATATGCAGTGGGTTCCAGCTTCGATCCCCGACCAGACAGATATTTTAATGATGAGTTTAGATTATATGCTGGGTCTGGGTGTTTGCGTATTAGTCTTTGTGCGTTGTTTATTATTATTATTAAATATATTTCTAATAGGACAAAATATATCTGAATAGAAACTCATGTGTATGTACCACAAACTTATATATCAAACAAAATATCAAATGCATACAAATAACACGTTATTGCATCCTTTTTATCATAGCATAAGTTGCGAGTGCAAGTAGAGCCCAGCCTGCAATCATTACCACACTACCCATGCAACGGGTTGAACAGCACTCCTCGGATAAACAGTTCCACCTGGAAAAAAACGGTTATTGTAATACAATTCTTCAAGCCTTAGTTTAAGGGTGCAGGTTTGGAATCCCATGCACACTATTTAAATTTTTGATGTGAAACATCTATAGGTACATCTACACGTAAACCTGATTGATAGCGTGGCGATCGCCACACCGTATTTATTTTCGCGCTATCTGTTATACATTGTCGGAACTATTAAGCATCTAACAAAACTAAACGGGCGGCGGTGTTAGTTCAACTTAGTGCGAGGTATTGTTCGTAAATGGCATTATTTTATTTTAATTATATTTATTCTAATTATAGTATGTATTTAGTTCCAGTCGCAATCTTGTCTTTTATTTATATTACTTGTACGAACACGATGTTTCACATCTGCCAGGCGCCCCGTCACAGGTGAACGTAGTAGCAACTCGAGGAACTTTCTTCCTCATCAATTGATTATTGCTTGTTCGAGCGATGATTCCAGCTATGTAGGTATTGTCCAGTATATATATATATATATTAGAGTGCTGTATTTTTTTTTATCAAAGGTGCGTAGGGACATTCAAATTGGCCTAGAGTGGTGAACTATGACCTAAACACGTCTCATTCTGCAAGGAAACCCATGCCCGTTAGCAAATCAAAAATGGGTTTGATAAAGTGTCTTCTTTACTAACATATCGTGCGATATGTAATGTAGTGAAAACGAAAGGGATAGAACTCAAAGTTATGTTTAATTAAGTTGAATACTATAAACTACTCCTAATAACGTATTTTATCGCCTAACGAATCAAAAAATTAACAATTTAGTGGCAAAGAAGGACAAACACAAGTGTCTCGTCCGCGCGTGTCCGCGCGCTTCAAGAGACTCCCCAACGTTCAAAAACAGTTTTTATTTCCACAAATTACAATCTCACACAAGCCCCTTTCATTCTCCCCAATACATATTCAATGGTACTGTACCTTATTATAAAAATGCTTAACATAACGCCGGTGACAGCCAGAAACGAGATTGCAGCAACTTCTACAGCAGTTTCTAGCACCGCTCGTATAGCCGACTCTATGATCTTGAAAGTCAATTTCACAAATTCGGCAGTTATCTTGTAAAACGGCTCCATTATACACATACATTCTCATTCTTCATTATTTCTTCATGATCTTTAACAAAAATGAGTACTTATTTATTTTTAAGTAAACATTATTTTAAATCTATGCGATACTAACAGTTCCAAGATGTTAGACTCCATACAAATGCAGGGAGTTTCTTTGATAATATTTCCATAAACTACGTAAAGGAATTTGAAAAAAAAAATATGTCTACAAATATTTTATTGTAATGAAATATTACATAATAGTTCTGAGTTTTAATTTCACAACGTAACAGTTTTATATTTATAATGTGCAGTGCGTTATTAATGGAATGGATTAACTAATACAGCTTTTGAAAACGAAATATTACTCACTAACAAAACAGCTAAATATTACTTGTCCTGTACATTAAATATAAATAAATTATACAAAGCGCCATACGAAATTGACAACATTCCTCAAAAATTATATTGAACTTATATTGACGTATGCGACGTTATTGTCATACTGATAGAACGAAAAATCATGAACAAAATTGAAAAAGTATGAATTCAGAATAAAACTCACGTACCAGTTTTACTGCTGTTAGGATGCTTTTCCACTACAGATGAGCGAGGTTACTAAGCTATAGACCTAAATTAAGCTTTTTTTATAGTATGGGAATAGCAAACGAGCATACAGCCCACCTGATGGTAAGTGGCTACTGCCGCCCATGGACATCTGTAATCAACCCTAGGTAAGATCAAAGTCTCACCTGTCTACTAAGTGAAGCTAATAAAATTAATATCTGTTATAGGAATGTTTCATTTACAAGATGTATCTGTTGTGAAATTTGGTCCTTACTTTAAAAATTTAAATTAAAAAATGTATATGTCGGAGACGGACATTAGTTTGGACGGTAAACGAAGTGCAGCACGAGTTCTGACAGATGGCAGCCTCCAACTTCCGCCAGCAACCTTCGCGATGAAGTCGCTCGACACTCTCATAACTTCGTGCTACAACAGGATTTGGGAGGGGGGCGGTACGCGTGAACGGCGCTCAGTGACCATTCTGCCGTCGTGAAGAGCGGTACCTCCACTCTAACAACTTTTATTCGTTTCGTTTGCGTGATGTGGTCTATATTGCGCTAAATTGTTAACGTAATCAAAGTGTAAATATATATAAAATATATATGTCTATATGTATATGTATATAATCAAAGTTAAGCTAAGTAAATAAGATAATTATCGTCAAGCCATTTTTGTCCTATTGTTGGGCACGGGTCTCCATTCAGAATGAAAGTTTTATATCATAGTGCTCGCACTTGGCCAGCGCGGTATCTGGCCAAATGCGAGTTGGTAGACTTCACACATTTTTGAGAACTTGAGAGCTTGAGAAGTCTCAAGCGTATAGGATTCCACAAGAAGTGATAACTAACCACAGTGATAACTAATGACTTATTCCTATTTAATTTAACCATTAAGGCTTTCACTGCTCTAAATGCAATCCTATTTGGTGAATTTATATGTACATATCTAGCTTAAACTTAGCTTCTTAGAAAGTTATCCTTATGTCGCCAATCATTCGTAGGTTCGTTGCTGGATGGCTAATGATGAAGGTATACTGGCATTTACTTTCACATGACGCTGTCACCAACTCTAAACAAGCGAGAAATTCCATTTGAAGTGGATCACATGTGCTACTCTTTATGATTAAGTAGAAAAATAGCCAAGTGCGAGTCGAACTCGTATTTCTTATCGTAGCAGCTACTCGTATTAATCGTAGAAATTTACACTGTATTTTACAGTTTATTAGATAGATAGGAAAACGTTGAAAATTGTCGTTTCTTCTACGTATGTATCTCATTTTAATATTTTATTTTTTATTTGTGGGACATGGATACAATAATTTATATTTAGATATTTTTGTTACAGCAGCCGTAGTACCTAATGCATATTCTGTCAATCAACAAATAAATCAAATGTCTGTCTATTACGGTTTAAGAGATAGAAACTTAAAACTGACGAAAAGGTGGACGGGTAAAAAGAAATACTCATAGTACTAACTACAAATACTCATACATCATTAACATTACTTTACAATGCTTATATAATAAATTCACATTTACACATTAACTTACATTTATATTTGCTAAACATTTTTAAGTACATTATACAATGAAGCTACGTAACGCGTAGACAAATTAAACAAGAATTTATTATGAAAAACCCGACAGTTAAAAATAACTATTGCACTCGGATATTTTGTTTTTATAATAATTTATTTAACGCTTTATTAACATAGGCATATATTGTAAATTATATGCCTATATCACTCTGTTAAAAGAGACAATTGTAACGATATATCAAAATCCGTCAAGCCGTTTGTGCTTTAATAATAATAATAATAATAACTTTAATTCAAACATAGTCCATACAATAAGATGTTAGTAAACAAAAGCTACTTAAAACCTATGTTAGTCCTTAAATTAATACCTTAAACTTTAGCGCCACAGAAATTGACATACAAACATACATATATATACGAACGTAAAACATTACTCGCAGTGGAGTAAAAAAGAAGAAATTTTTGTAATTGAGCGTTTTTAGGTCCCCTTTGTTCCAGGCAACTTTCGATAACATTTTTTAGGCATACGATTTAAAAAAAGAGTAGGAAATGAATTTTGACTTTGCGTTATATTGAAATCGTTCGTATAACAGGATTTTCAATTGTCATTTAATGAAAGCGAATATCTTTCGAATTTAAATAATTAGCTCAAATATTATTAATGAGCTCAAACTGCTTTAGGATGCTCATGTATGCTCTATTTTTCCATCCTCAATTTCATTACTCAAAACAGCAATTAATCCCGAATTTCTTTATAAAATTTCAAATATACAAAAGAATACTAGTATACTATATTAGGTTATACTAGTGCTTATTACACATGACGTATATATTCTGGATTAAGTTAATATCATATTCATGACTATGACAACTGACGGACGGAAAGATGAATGATATGATCAAATGGTAAAAATGGAACCCTTGTAGGGACTACAGAACTCTAAAGTATCTAGGTGGTAGAACTAGTGTAGCTCGACCGGGAAGATACCACCGCCACTTATTTCTAACTATAAGCAGTTCTTGCGATTCGTTGGAAGGTTGTGGATGACGGATCACTTTCATATAAGGCGACCATCTTAGTCTTCGGGAGTAGCCATCTGTGATCGACATTAGATAGATATATTCTATAGAAAGTTGCTTACAGATGTCCATGTGCGACAGTAACCACTCACCACCAGGTGGACTGCATGCTCGTTTGCTACTTTGATCTTATAAAATTAATTAACTATAAGATACATTTTATATAGTAGGTAGGTTTTAGTACTTCGGTAGCAAAAATACGTAGCTACCAAAGGAACTAGCGCCCGCATAGTGCGGACCAAGTTTCCTTGTATAAACTAATCAAAGAATCAGCGAATCATGAATACTCTTGGTGGAAGTTTATGACGTTTCCTCAAAACATCCATTGTGAACGATTTGTACTAAGGGCACAGTGATCGATTCCTGAATGTGGACTTTTTCACCGACAGGAATTAAAAATAAATTATTGTATTACATAGTATATATCCTGTATTATTATATTACATATACGACTAAAAATGCGTTCTATACTTATAGCCCCACACTAGGATTTTCTCCTGTGTCATGGGTGCATTTGACACACAAAGACGATTACACCAACACCCAGACACAGAACAGAAATCTAAACTCATCACTCGGATGTCTATCTGACCGGAGATCCAACCCGGGACCCACTGCGTGTCAGACCGGTATGGTGACCGCTCCATGACGTGGGTCGTCCCACGACCATTTAATATTGTATTGATTTGAATGTAAAATTATTAATTCATATTTTTTAGTTCCAAATAAATAGTTCTCAATTTTTTATATACCTATAATATAAAAGCAACTAATAACATTGTTAAAAAATCTGAAAAATGTTTTATGTCATAATGATTTTATTGATATGTCGTACGTCACAATCTGTCAAGCCGTTTCAGCTGTAGCCGTTTCCAAAGAAATGGATACAAACAAACATACGTACATACGCTCGAAAAACATTACCCTCCTTCTGACGCAGTCGGAAAATACAAAATAATTTTATGTAAATATAAGTTTGTGTAAATAAATAAATTAAATTTATGTAAATATAATAAGCGTGCTGGAATAATAGTAAAAAAGACTTCAATATATCAATGCCCAGTAGATGCTATAAATTATATACGTCGCTGACAACTTTTTTCGATTTCATTTTAAATTTGTCAGTTAATTAAGTATCCTAGGAACAGATATATCATACACGCCGCTAGTTGATTAGTGCCTATTGTTAAAAGTCTAAGTTGTCAATTAAGCAGCTTAAAGTAGTCGGCTGCGACACGTACATAAAATAAGAAGTTATCGAGTACTAGCTGAAGTTCCCGTAGCATGACAAAAAAAATAGGTTTTACTCGCTAACCGTCGGGGGTACATGAAAAGTAATAGAACCTTCCAGATAGAAAATTAAATGTTTATTTATTTATTTGTTTATCATCACAGCTATCATTACAGGGATTGGGAGGGATGTTAACTTCGTATATGCAATCAAAAGTACTGTTTTGTAGCGTTCTCTTTTTATTTATTTTTTTTTTTGATATTACAAACAGACACTTCAATTTTATTTATATGTATAGAGGAAATGTGAGTCATATAAATCGGACCAGTGGTTCTTGCGTAATTGAGTAACACAGAAACACACATCATCTCAATGTTATATTAGTATAGATAGTGTTGAAGAGGTTTTATTAGTTACAAATTAAGAAGAAAAAGAAATAGAAGAAATTATATGCGTTTTGTTTTTGTTTTATTATTGTTGTCAAAATGTCTTGAACATAAATTATTATGAAGGAATTCATCATTTTATTTTACTATTTCCCGTACCGCAACAGATAGAGTATAGATAAAGATTATAATCTGAAAAGTCGTTTGAAAATATTATTGGTATTCTTTCATTAAGTTAAGCGTGCAGATCATTCGAATGATATCATTAAAAAGTTTTAAATACGCCATTATCAAACTTGATACTTATTGCATAATTCATCCATTCTGATGATAGAATTAATTGACTTGAATAAGAAAATTAGGACTCGGATATTACCCATTACAATGTTTAAATGGATTTAGTTTGAAAAGTTATCCAAGAAGGAAAATTAAACAAAGAAAAAAACTTATTCCGACAGTGAAAGGTATTACTAAAATATATAAAAAGATAGAAGTCTGTTATGAATACATAATTATTTATCCAAGGCGTTCCAACTTAGTCTTCAGGGTTAGCAACGCATCTGTGGCCTACCTCAAATATGACTCCGAACTTAGGGTTCATTAAATATCCATGGAACTAAATACGATCGGTAGTTTTTGGTTTAAAAAGTAACAAATAAGCATTATCCATTCGTATTCAAAAACATTCACCCTCATAATATCAGTAAGATGTAAAATTGAGACTGTAAGTTATTTCTCACTTTTACTCACGCTCAAGTAAAATTCATATAATAATTACGGTTTGTTAGAGATAAATTTGTGAAAACATCTGTAAATATATATCGGTAAAGATATAAATAGGTATATTTTCAATTTTAATTTTTCAATTTGGAATTTTAATATATAACCATAATTTATATGTGTGAATATGTTTATAAAAATGAATCCCTATTTTTTTGCATATTTTACACCCACCACGCGTGAAGAGCTTGTACCAATTCCGTAATTTTTTGTTGTGTTTTATTGTCAGTTCTTGTAAAAGAAAAGAATTAAGAAAACCTAATGTTCATTGACAATATAAAATTTTGTTATGGTGTTTGACAAAAGAGTTGGTCTTACCAATGCGAATTCAAAACTCATAGTATAATTATAAATAAATTTTATAATTAATTATTAAAGAAAATTATAAGGCACAAAAACATATTAGGCAATAAAACATATTCTCATATAAACTACTAGGCACAGCATTATAAACACCATATGCGTATAAAACATGTAATATACTTTCAATTACTTACAAGATTTATTACAATGGATGAGCTGATATCTTTTACCCTTTGACCTGTTTCGTAAAATATATATTAATATTTATGAAGTACATACATGTATGCTCTTCGATACAGTGACAGTCCAATTTCCGTCAACCCATATCTAAGATAATATATGTTTTAGGAGGCACACAAATTCATATTTGGTTAGTGAAAATATAATATACTTAGTGAAAAATATACTCAATAATATAATATTATACTTCTTTTCGCTATCAAGTCATGATTCTAGTTTTAAGTATATTTTACGCGACGACCCACGTGGCGGAGAGGTCACCGTACCGGTCTGACACGCAGTGAGTCCCGGGTTCGATACCCGGCTAGACAAACATCTGAATGATGAGTTTAGATATCTGTTCTGGGTCTAGGTGTTTGTGTATTCGTCTTTGTGTGTCAATGGCACCTACGACACAGGAGAAATTCCTACTATGGGGCTATGAGTATTAAAAGCGTTTAAGTATTTATAATATTCAATAAGAAACGAGCATGCCGTCTACCTAATAGTAAGTAGCCACTAGCGCCCATGTAAGCAACTTCATTGAACAGGGCTTCTATCTGATGTCTACTTCGACGGACTGAGATGGTCGCCTCATAAATAAGTGTACCGGCGATCACACCCTTCCACCGAACGCAAGAACTGCTTCACGCTAGAAATACTTGTGGTGGTACCTCTCTGTTCTAACTACATTATTTTTACCACCTAGATATTTTAGAGGCCTGTAGTCAAGTTTCAGAAATAGAACCCTGATTTCATTCTATCACCTGGCTGTATGTTTTATAATATTAAAGTAAGTAACGACCAGGCCATCTATCTGGTATGTGCCCACTGTCGCCCATAGTAATTTGGAATCCAACATAGAGTTAGTCTTGCGTGACGTTCACCACAAATACGTAGCGATCCCGGACTTAGCTGAAACTTCTTGACTAAGTATCCCCATTACTACACCCTTTAAACCAAAACACAGCAGTTCTTAATACTGCTGTCAATAGGTAGACAGATGTGGCCGTGGTGCTTTCAGACTCGAAACACAAAGGGTTTTAACGCTTTTTAGCCGATTTCCCTAAGGAAAGAGGTTATCTATTTGCCACGTATTTTTAAGTATATACATATTTGCATGACTCGAAAGTATATAAACACCTTTTTTAATTACTGTACAACAACGTTTTTATCTATTGTCTGTACCTAACCTGTCAGCCTAATTTCGATTAGCGTTTAAATAAAAGACCTGACGAATAAATAAATTACGGACACAATTGTTTTAGGTGTGTACAATGGATGGTCGTAAAAAAAGTCGGTTTTCAAAAAAAAAACCGAATATTGATGAGCCTTTAATGGCCTGTAAATAACGCTACGAGCCGTGTTTTCGAAATAAGTATATTTAAAAAAGGATACAAGGATATGTCTGTGTCATCTACATTTTCTTTCACATGATTGATGTAACAAGCGATGGTTCACCTCACCTGATGGTAAGTAGTTATCGTCCATGGACATCTGTAAGCAATGTCATATAAAACAGAGGTTCAATTCCGTTTCATGAAGACAATCACAGATACGTTGCCATACCCATAGTCTATGATGGTTCATTCGCGATATGATTAGCAATAAATTCATAAAATAGTATTTGTACGTAATACGGAAACTGTCCATACTACAAAAATCGATCATTTTTTTTTATAGTTCTGAACTAGTAAACGAGCATGCAGCTCACCTGATGGTAAGTGTCCACTGCCGCCCATGGACATCTATAATCAATCCTAGATAAGATCAAAGTCTCACCTAAGGTTAGCCACAGATGCGTTGCTACCCCTAAGACTAAGATGGAATGCCTCGAAAAAGTATGTCTCCTTTACCACACCCTACATACCAGAACCCAACAGCGCATAACACTGCTGTTATTAGGCAGAAATAGGTGTGGCGGTGGTGCTTCCGGAGTCGAACCACATGGAGTTCTACCACCTTCAAATGTCATACAAATATTGTCGATACTATCAATGGTTTTGAATGTTTAACATTATTGACATAATAAAATCTATATCTATACTAATATATTAAAATGAGTAACACACAGATCATGTGGCACCAATCACGCAAGAACCACTGGTC
>MOOZ01000586.1:77793-92108 GCA_002930495.1 Cecropterus lyciades | reverse complement strand
ATGAAAATATCATATGATTTTTGTTAAAGTCTGTTATTTTGATTTTACAAACAGACACTTACTTTTCTTTTTTACGAGCAAACGAGCATGCAGCCCACCTGATGGTAAGTGGCTACTGCCGCCCATGGACATCTGTAATCAACCCTAGGTAAGATCAAAGTCTCACCTAGGGTTAGCCACAGATGCGTTGCTACCCCTGAGGACTAAGATGGAATGCCTTTGAAAAGTATGTCTCCCTTACCACACTATTTATTTGTATAGATTATAAATGCGAAAGTTTGTGAAGATGTATGTGTGTTTGTTACTCTTACGCAAAAACTACTGCTTGGATTTTGCTGAAATTTGGCACACTGTTCGTTTATAACCTACACTACACATATGATACTCATTACCGTGATAAACGTGACCAAAGCGGGCGGAGCCGCGGTATTAAGCTAATATTTTAAACTAACAATACTAATTTATACGAATGTAGAGATACAAAATTTATAGTTTTTATCTAAGCTTTATTACGACCATAAGTCAAACAGAATAGTATGCTTTAAAAAGTATAACATAATGAACTTCATTCATTTATTATAAAACTTTCGAGTATATTTGTTACTTTATTCATGCTTGCTCGTTACGTTTTTTATAATGAGCATTATTTTCAAGTTTTATTATTAAGTTATTGACTATAATCTGGTTAGTATTAAATAATATATAACATTATTATCTAGTATTAAATTAAAAGTCAAGTTTACTAGGCGATATAACCAATGAATATATCTGTTCTGGGTCTTTGTTTGTGTATTCGTCTTTGGGTGTCCATGGCACCTATGACACAGGAGAAAATCCTACTGTGAGGCATAGTGTAGACAGCGTTTATGTTTTATGTCATAATGTCCTATCAGATAAGCTAGAGTCAAGGAATCGCTAATTTACTCGCTATTCACATATCGCGCGAGGTGGTAAATCGTCCCAGATGCGTGTTATCTTGTCACAAAAAGTTTAAACGCTTTATTATACGGCAGCGAGTAAGTGGCGTGAATCACGAACAGAGCCTTTACAAAGACCTCATGCAAATGTATTTAGTCCAGGACAAATATTTGCATGAATATTCATTTTCTTACGGATGTACGCTCCGACTAGCCTGTACAAGATTTACGATTTTGATGTCTTTGAAAACAGGAAACGGTTTGTAATAACGAGTTACCGTCATAAGGGATTGTTAACGACTATTTATTGTTCAGTTTGCTAAACAATTTGCTTTATTTAGATTCTAAATGTGTTTAGATATTTTAGTCCATGATAAAATTTAGTCCACGCCTACATAAGCCAATGAAGCCAAAAGAAGATGTCATTAAATATTATCTCTAGATATCATTTACAAAGAACATGAAATAATATTTTAAGTGGCTTGTTATTTTATTTTTCACAAACATAATATTTTAATTGTGCCTTCGTGAAGTAAAAATATTTATATTATATACAGAAAAATTATAATCTCTGTGTAGATGAAACAAAAATGTAAAAATAAAGATTTTTTTATTGTATGAGTGTAGCAAGCAATCATGCAGTCCATCTGATGGTAAGTGACTACTGTCGCCCATGGACATCTGTAATCAACCCACGATAAGATCCGCATTACCTGAGATTAGCCACAAACGCGGTGCTACCCCTGAGGACTAAAGCTTCGAATATGTATGTCTCCCTTACCACACCCTTCAAATCAGAAACCCAAGGCAGAAATAGGTGTGGCGGTGATGCTTTCGGAGTCGAACCACAAAGAGTTCTACCACGCTTGAAGTTCTACAACTACCACATTAAAAAGCATCACAAAATGGTTGTCAATGTCACAGCATTAATTGTAAATCAATACTATTATCAATTAATTTTAACGAGAAAATGTTATATTTCTATAATTAAAATACAGGTGTATGTACCATTCACTACGTTGTAGGAATTAAGGAAACAGTCGTAGAAAGCGTAATAAAACCAATCCCGATGAGTGTCGGTTTTACACTGATTTATTTAATTAGAATAAGGTAAAAATGATTGCTATAAAATTATGTGAGTGTGAATGACAATGTGTACATGTGTGCACTTACATACGAAAAATCGCCAATATAATGCATATTGGCGATTTTTCGTATTGGCGTCACGTGTACGTGCAGTAGCTCGTACAGTGTAACTCGCTTGAATTTCATGGCTCACTTTTAAATATTATTTTTGACTTTTTACATGGTTGCCCACTTATCTTTATAGCGTTGGTTTTTTTTTGTAATTTTAAATTTAATTTTATGATATTTTCTCAAACCCGACCACAAATGTACATCTCCACAATACCTTTCAACCTACCCCATATAAATCTCCTTTACATTTATTTGAGACTCGTAATTTAATAATACCTATTCAGAGAAATGTATTTAATCGAAATATACAAAATCTTTTTCAAAGGTTACAATGGTATTTCATAGTGGATATGTAAAAATATGAGATTGTTTTTCTCCTTTACCCGCTAAGAGGTACTTCATCTTGCAGATAGAAGGCGTGCGAAACTTTTTACTAGTGATGTGCCAAATGTACGTATCCGCAATACCGGAATAACTTTTAAGGTGGTAGAACTCTTTGTGGTTCGACTCCGGAAGCACCACTGCCACACCTATTTCTGCCTAATAACAGCAGCGTTATGCGCTGTTGTGTTCCGGTCTGAAGGGTGTGCTAAGGGAGACATACTTTTCCGAGGCATTCCATCTTAGTCCTCAGGGGTAGCAACGTATCTGTGGTTAACCTTAGGTGAGATTTTGATCTTACCTAGGGTTAATTACAGACGTCCATGGGCGGCTGCAGCCACTTACCATCAGGTGGGCTGCAGGCTCGTTTGCTACTTCCATACTACAAAAAAAAAAGCGGGGAAAAAGAAAGATCCGTATCTGTTACGTTTTGGCGCATCTCAACTTAACGTTTGTCGTTATTAAATTTCGTACTGTGTTAGATTTTGAGTGTAGATAGCAATAAAACAGTTTCAAACACTATATTTTTTATATTTCTTAAAATTACATATTTGTCTCATGAATGTTGCATAAATTAGTATTAAAGAAGATAATTTAGTAAGCTACCTGTATGGTGAGTTAAAAGCTACTAATTAATTATTAACGCAGAGCATCAACAGTCATTGAAATTACTGTGATCACACACATTTATATTAACTGAGTAAAAAGATGAGATCGTTTCCGCGGATTTAGGCACAAAAGATCCGTTATCATAATTATCCGCGGATATACATTCATGTTTCAGCACATCACTGCTTTTTACGCAAAGAGAAAAAATAAATCATATACAAAGCTCTAAACTTGGGCACCCTTAACCCGGGAGAGGTTCTTGACATTTTCAGGATAATGACGTGCGAAAATAACGCAAAATTACACCCCACCCACTTGATTTTATTTCAATAAATATAATTAATTGCGCCTTCCGTTTTCAACATAAACACGATTTTTTGATTCGTGAAAATGCCAAAAATAACATTAGATGCATAGAAGTGTAATAATAATCTTAGTAATTAATATAAATAAATCAGAAACACAAACGTCATCAAAATAGAGGCGTAATGTATAAGCATGCTTTAAATATGTACTAAAAGATAATATTTACTACTACCGTGAAAATACTATATGAATGTTCTTATTTGTAATTATTAAACTAAGACAGCGAAAGTATGTGTAATGTCCGTCGTTTTATGCTGTAATAACACTGGTTCACTCCTATACTAGCTCCGAGTACGGGTGCACTTCTGATCTTTACCTCGTATGCTACGAGACTGACTTTTGACAGCTACCTTCTCTACTACTTCTCTACATGAGACAATGTAATATATATCTATTAAATAAATACAAACACTACAGTATGGATCTACAATTTATTTAAATAAAATTATATTAAGACATATTTGTTCGTGATGTTTACAGAGCAGAAGTATCAGAGAAGAAAAAATAATACAAGGCGAAATTTACCATAATAAATAATCTTTTAACAGTAATGTTCAATTTAATGTACTAAATAAATCTGTACTAATTCAACATATAGCACTCTTTCCCAAATTGCAGGAGGAGAGCCGTTCCCAATATTAAGATATAAGTTTTATCTTTGACTTTGAAAGTGGTCTCATATCGGGGCGGTAACGTCGTCGCGTGGCGTGCGTTTTGCGGGCTTTAAGAAACATCTCCTTGCTCGGGCAATTCCGTTAGTGGATACATTGTCCACTAGTGTTATTGGCTGACAGTGGTACAGCCTTTGGTCTTCAATGACCGCGTTGAAAAGGTTAGTGTTAAGCTCTGCTCTGGCTTTATGAATGTGTAAGGGAGATACCATAATGTGAAGCGCTGTAGTTCCCAGGGGTAACAATTTTTTTTGATCTAAGTCAGGTAGGACTTTTATCTTATCTGGGTTAATTACATATGTCAATGGGCAGCCGTGGCCCTTTTCTATGAGATGGACTGCATGCTTGTCTGCTACTTTTACATCAAAAAAAAATTCTCTTACTCATCTGTGATTGTCTTCAGATAGAACCCCTGTTCTGCATCAAGTTGCTTACAAATGTCCATGGGCGGTAGTGGCCACTTACCATCAAGTGAACTGCATGCTCGTTTGCTAATTCAATCTTATAAAAATGCATAGAATACATAATAGTACCTATACTACATACAGGGTTCTTAGAAAATACACAAGTTATGAGGACATCCTCATAGTACAGTGTTTATATTCAGCAAAGTACGAAACAATGTAAATTCAACTCCACCCCATTCGGGTAGAAACCTCTGTTCAGATAAAATCTATTGTTCTGTAGAGAATACCAGAAAAACATAAGATCTCTGTTCTAGAAAGGTTTCAAACAATAAATATGTTCAGGCGTCGTTTCTACGGTTTCAAAGAAAAGGACTTTGTAATTTTTAAAGGACCGAATGGTGTGAAGTTTGCAGTTTTTTTTAAGTTTGTCGCATCGATAGTTCATTGCTATCCTGGGTTCATACCGATGGTGATGTAGTCTAATAAGTTATTCACCACATTTGTAGCCTATTTTGACTAACATTGCCAACATGTCATTTTGTTATTTCAGTCAAACAACACAGAGTAAGTAAAGTTTTTTGTTAGTAAATTACAGTTCACATTTTCATAATTATAACGATTAAATGTTTTGAATTAAGAAATGAATGTCATCGCGCTACTTATCGTACAAGACAGAACAGTGTCTGCCAGACTTCGTAAGTTTTATATCTACATAAATAAATATCATGTAAATCATGAAACGTAAAAACGGGACCCTATTACTAAGGCTCTGCTGTCCGTCTGTCTATCAACAGGCTGTATTTCATGAAACGGAACAGCTAAACAGTTAAAAATTTTCACAGATATTTCTATGTATACTAAATACATAATAAATTAAATAATTAAGTAGACTCCCATACAACAAACGTGATTTTTTGCCGATTTTATGGTACGGAACCCTTCGTGCACGAGTTCAACTCGCACTTATTCAATAATTACCCGGCCGGTTTTTTATTCAATAATTACCCGAAACATGAATTATCATGTGTTCCAATAGGTCTTCCTTCGTTTTACCTCACACACCGTATAATTAATATCCATATTACGTAATTACTAGGATTAAAATAACAGTATTTACCCGTAAACTTTTAGGGTTACAACATGCTTCGTCATCACATTTTCACATAAATATTGTTCTATTATACCCGTTCATTAATGAACGCCCACAGCCCTTCACCCGTAACCCGATTCAAGGCCGAGAGCCAAGTCATTCACTATTATAACCCAGACGAGAAATAGCTCAACTAAATTTTCTGAATACAGGTTGAGTCTAAATCTCTATACATTGTTTATAAAATTAAGTCGCAAACTTGTATGCAGTCTACTTTATAATATGGAAGTAGCAAACGAGCATGCAGTCCACTTGATAATAAATGTCGACTGCCGCCCATACATATTTTTAACCGACTTTATATAGAACATGCTCTGTAACCTGAAAACTAAAGTGGCTGCCATGTGGTGATTATATTTGTATATACATAAGTTAGCCGACAATCTTCCATAGAAATACAAGAACTGATTAACACCTGAAATAGATATAGCCGTGATCGAACGTATTGGTCCTCCGATGAACTGCACGCTTGTTTACACGCATATGAACAACGCAACGGAGAATTAATAAACTCTTCGCAATTGAAGAATTAGCAGTGGAACAAAATTGAGTGGAAAATGTTAAACAATTTTACTTAAATCATCGCGACTTTGCCACTAATTTGCTGTATAAACAACCCATCAACAGCCTTTCGTTCTGTAAACAAGAATAACGTTAAATAATTATTATCTTAAGTAGAGGGATCTAGAGTTTAGGGCGCCCTATATTGAGTACGAAAGAATCAGTGCACTCCGTGATATTGCTAATAAAAGACCCATTAATACCGTTTAACTGGTGATAACGGATCTCGTAAAGTTAACTGGGGCAGTATATAAAATACGAGACGAGTACGCATGTCACTATACGGAACGGTTGAAACAATATGTGTTACAATGTGTAATATATATACATATGTTTATTGGATTTGCTTAATAAGAGTCAGTTTATGTGTTAGGGCTGTAGGTTAAGTGGCACATTTGAAATATTTAACGAGCCGCGTGGCGTAGGCACTATGTCGGTCTGACAGGCATTGTGTCCTGAGTTTGACTTTCGATTAGGCATGTAAATAATAAATATAAATTACTGTCCTGGAGTGACTATGTATTTCTCTTCGTTACTATTAAAGTGACAAACGACCATGCAGTCCACCTGATGATAACTGTTACTACCGCACATGGACACACATCTGTATGCATCTTCATATAAGATAGAAATCCTATTTGAAGTCGATTACAGATGCGTTGCTACTCTCGAGGACTAATATGATCGCCTCATATATAAGCGAGCCGGCAAGTCTATCTAAACGTAAGAACTGTATAATGCTAGAAATGTGGACTGCTTCGCGATAGACGTGTAAGAAACCTATTAAATTCTATTGGTAAAAATGTTACAAGCATTCATCTATTGTCAAAAACCTTCGCGTTTATTTCATTAGTAAAATTACATTACTTTAAAATCATAATGATATATGTTATTACATTTAATTACGCGTGAAACATGTAACCATGTTCGTTCACGTTATGAAATTGTTATTAATAGGTTGTTCAAATCTTGCTTAATTAATTTAACGGATTAACTGCGTTAGAAGGAGGTCAATATTTTCCGAGCGTATGTATATATGTTTGTATGTATGTATGTCCTTGGCACGCGCTACAACTCAAACGGCTTAATGGATTGTAACCTATAATATATCATAAGAATCATCACAGGTTCGAGAGTGATACAGGTAACTAAATATCTTTTTGAAAATGGCGCCTGCAAATTGACGAAAAAAGTGAGAGTGGGACGATTTTTTTATTATCACAACAATATATAATGAAAGCTAGTTAATAGATAGTCGGGCTTTTGTTTTAATTTTAAGAAGAAAGAAGATATAAGTTCTCCTTTTTTGGCGAAAGTTAACCTAAATGTTTTGAAATAGTACCTACCTTTTCACCAATTTTTAAAAAATACCAAATATAATGCAGAGCCAACAAAACAGTAACAAGCAACGGTAACAAAAAACGTAAATAATTACTCAATGTTTTATTATCGTTCGAGCTAAATCAGCACTGGGCTCTATCCTGAACAGGGGAACCGTTTTATTACTTCCAATCTTATGGAATAAACATCGTTAAGAATACATCCGACATTTTAGAGTTCATTACCTTGTAGAATAATAAATTAATTTTATACCGTAAATACTCCTTGTATTTACACAGTTTTATTTCGTAATAAATACTTACCCAACAAGTTAAGTGAGCTATTAAAATCTAATATTTCCTTTTGAATGTGGTGTAAATATTTGTAGGAACATTTTCGGTTTACTTAATAGTAGTGTAATAGTGTGTTTTGTTTTAGAGGGTGTGTTAAGGCAAACTTTCATACGCTCCTCTCAAAATGAGTACTTGGGGAGTCACGCAACTACGGCCGGTAAAATAAGTTTCCTGTTTTGTACAGCTTAAATACTCAATGTTGAATCTCGGATTTTTGTTTAGTAGGCTTGATCCAGCCGACTCTGAATCACATCTTGCTTTTTTACACATGTGTCTACGAAAGTTCTACGAAGCTTGTGCTACGAATTCTGAAATATTACTTTATGTAAAAATACTTACATAATAATAAAATAATACAAGTTTTTAATAAAACCTTCACAAAACATATACCGAAGAGATATCTCACTACATCCATTTCTAGTATGCGGTTTGTTTTCTTTTTTTGTGGAAAGATCTAGATACCGGCTGATTTCCATACGAGACGATTATCTAGGTTTTAGAAACCCTATTCTATATGGTGCTGGTTACAGACATTCATGGGAGGCGGAGAACACTGTCCTTTGTTATGATATTTAAAAAAAAACTTTGAAACTAAGTTTTCAGGAGTAACGAGCAATGAATTTAAAGCCGACTTCAAGTAAGACTGTAGACCTTCTTTACACTTCCTGAAACTATGGCATGTAGATACCAACATTGCCTTAATATTATTAGTGAATAAGTAGATAAATAAAATACTCCAATATTTTTCTCGTACATTATCTCAAAAATAATACCGTAAAAATTCCACATTCAAAGAACCCAACTGACGTGTGAGTTTTCCTTGTGTATAAAAGCAATCGCTATCATATTTCTCATCCCAACTCTGTTTTTCTAATCCCGATCAGATAAAGATCAAACATTTACGCAAAAAGCGAAAAAACGAAACCCAAACCCTATTTATTGAAGTTGACTGGCTGGGTTAAAACACATTTTATACGGCGTCGCATCGTGACACTTAGCCATGCCGCGACACGATGTCGTGACGTGTCCGTGCCCGTGTCAGTGAATTCCGTGATTCATGAAGTTTAGAAATATATGTATCTTAAATAAATTTAGTTTTTATTTATCTTACGATTTGTATTACACCATTGAATTATATGTTATTAATATCAGAGAGATATTGTGAATCATATTATGATCCATATCTCTAGGTTATTAAGAAAAAAACGCTTTCTATACTCATAGCTCTACATTAGGATTTTCTCCTGTGTTATGGGTACCATGGACACACACAAAGAGTAATACATGAACACCCAGACCCAGATCAGAAATCTAAACTCTTCATTTAAATGTCTGTCTGGCCGGGGATCGCTTCACCATGTCGGCCGGGGGTCGTCAACAAAAGCAGAAAGCAGAAAGAACTGAATCCACCCATGTCTTTTCATCATTAATGGATTTCCACCATTAATGATGTAAACTTTGAGAAACGATAACGTTCTAACTACCAAACATCGTAAAAAATCATGACATGATGAAATCTACAACGTGCGTCGTAAAATAAAATGTTACACGACAAATATCGTGTCTTGACACGATGACGCATCGGGTCACGATGTGAGACCTTGTCGAGTCCCTATTTTACCTCCGAGAAGAATAATGTAGACCACAATTGGATTTAATGGTCAGCTATTATCACCATACCAGACCCCCAATTTATTGAAACCCCAATTTGGAGCCACGTACTTTTACATTTACGTCCTGATAATATAATCCGTGTGGTGTATAATAGACAAAGTTAGGAAAATTATAGTAACCCGACTGAAAATTGTATATTCTATGAGAATTTGGTACGTAATTGGAATTAACTTGAAACATTATTTCTAGAATAAAATTAAAAACGATATTTTATACTCATCTCATTTTAGTCATCAGCTCTTAATATGATAGATGTCATACTGTTAATGTTGTATCATTATCTTTGCGTTGCCAGCTAAAACTAAGTGGTTAAATAGAAAACAAAATGAAGTACCTAGATATTAAAATCGTCAGCAACCCATTATTGTTCCACTCCCGATCTGAGAGAAGACCCGTGCCTGTCTTCTCTCAGATTGAGAGGGTTTCAGACAATATCCCACTGCGCTGGCCAAGTGAGAATTGATAGACGTCACACACCTATAGAAACTTTTTTAAAGAAATCTAGGTTTTCTCATGATGTTTTTACTGACTGAAAAGCAGTGATAATTAATTTCTAATACGCCCATAACTTTAGAAAAATCAGTGGTGCGTGGGATTCGAACCCCAAATCCACAATTGAGATTTTGAGTCTCAACCATTAGACCTTAGATTCCTGATTTATATAAATCACTGATCAGTTATTAGAATGATTTCATCTTGCCGTAGTCTTCACACTTGGCTGTGGGTGTTGGTGATAGTAGTAGATGAATAATATTACTACTCATCCATTACTCGCCCCCTATGACATCCACGAAATTGGAATAATACAATTTATAAAATTAAAAACATTATCTGTATATTTATAAGCCTTATAATACGTAACACAGTAGTACGTTTTCGATTCAAATTAATTCAGAAATGTATAGTGGGCTATCACCACCTTTCATAACAGAGTTAGAATATCATTTTGCACACATTTAAAACAAAATATTTCTTTTGGACCCATGATTTATCAATGAACAACAGCTATTTCTGTGAACGACATAACCTGGTTTTCAGCGTACCCTATTATGATATTTCATTCTTGGGCACCAAACAGTGTGTTAACACAAGTCCATATATATGCAAATTTGTCAGATTCTGGGTCAAGGAAGGGATTCCAATTTAGAACGGATACGGGACGTAAACAGTTGTAAAATATTGGCAAAAATAAACTTCACAAGCTTTTTATACCTCTTAGTAAACTGAAATACACACTAAATTAAATTTGGAAAATGTATTTTGGTTGTAATGTTTTATATTTGAAATGTATTTAACATTAAAAGAGACTCATAAAGCACATGTTAAAATCTATATGACCTGGTGAAATCAGTATCACACATCTGATTTAAACTCCTCGTAAGCGAATATAAATCCTAATCGACCTTATAACTCCAATTCATTGAGACCAATAACGTTGGCCTCTTTATACAGTTAGTAAAAACGAAATGAAACCTACATTCGTGTAGGTTTTTATTAAATTCACAGTTCCACTAAGTTTACAAAATATCAAAAACCAAATCGTATGGCACCATTATACAAATGAAATGCTACTAAATATTTTTATGTACTATAATATCATTATTTTTTTTCTTTCTCAATAATTTTTATATTACCTGTCATGAACATTTTTCCGGTAAGTCTGTCATCGATTACTTCATTCTTCCTTAAAATGACAAAAAATCATTAAGATTATTTGAGTAATTTTGAAGATTTGCGTGTCACACAAGAGTAACATTAATGTATTATTATTAACATGATCTTACATTATGTATTATGTGTGTAATATAAAAATGTAATTTTACTTTCTAAATACCGCATATCATGAATTTCAAATCTAATGATTTTTTTAATGTAAAGTATCAAGTTGGGAAGATGTAAGTAAAGTTTAAATAAAAGTTTTGTCATTCGTAAAAAGATGGAATTTAGTAAAAACTATGATCATGCTTTTTACATAAATTAACAAAGGACGTGAAAAAATATGTACATACCTGATGAGAAGATATTTTATTTGCAAACATTTCTTATAAAATTAACATCTGTAATACATCAAAACAAATATGAATAAAAGAGAAACATGTACATGGCTGCAGTAAAATTCGAAGCTGGTGATGTAAATTCTAAAAAATGTAGCCAGGTCTTTCCATTTCAACAATATCGATACGTGCTCATAAAACTGTCTGGTATGAAGTTTTTTCAATATAAAAAACCGGTCCAGTGCGAAATCGATATATCAAGCGAGAGAATAAATGAAACGTGCGGATCATAGAACAATCTCAATTTAGAAGCGAATTTATTCGCCGACGTACTTTATTACGATTGATTTTATTAAAACGACGTAGATACATCAACACATACTGTGTTCGTCACTTGGCTCGTAAAAAAGACGTAAAATTTAAGGTGCAATGACATTGCGATAAATATGACAAAGCACGCGTTGAAAAGAACTTGTAGGTAGTTGGATTGATGTAGCGTAGATCCAATCCAGTCATCCGACAGTTATTCCTGACTGATTAGCAATTCTATGAAGTTGATCACTAGCCACGGGCTAGACGATACCTTTGTTTGTCACTTCAATGTCATAAAAAATACTTAACAATAAATTGCTGGGCACAGGCTTTCAATAGAAATAGTTGTGCCTTGTCTCCGCGCTTGGCTGTATATGACAGTAATTAAAAACTATTTCTGCACCCATAACCCCACACTAGGATTTTTTCCTGTGATATGATGATGATTTGAGGCAGTGACTACTGTATAAATATAACCGTAAAAAGCTTTTACGTCCTGATTTTTTCCTTATTTGATCTTTCAGACGACAGGAGAGATGATGTCGCTACCACTCGATTTTCATTAGTCAGTTTCTCGTCTGTTTCAGTTTCAAATGTTCCTGGGTTATGGGGCTTTCATTCACCATATTAAATACATGATAAAGGTACGATAATTAGTAACTTTCTAGTATCTATATGTATATTAAAAACAAAAAAAAAACTATGAAATTATTAACATGATATCAATTATAAATTAAAATGTTATAAATAAATTCATAACGCTTTGTACCTACTCTCATAGCTTCACACTAAAATTTTCTACTGTGTCGTGGGAGCCGTGAATATGACCACGCTGGATATCATTGTAAACTTAGAAGGTAAAATAGGAAAATCCAAATACTTCAATATTTAATGAACGTACGTGAGTCAGCAGCTACATTTGATCCAATACAACTTTTCTCTCTTCAACATAACTATATTAATTACACTGTTTGGACACTTGTGCGAGTCATGGTAATCCGAAAGTACCCCAAAGTGGACGCAAAAAGCATTAAGATTGATTATACCTATTCCTAATGATTTATTTATTTTATTTAACAAATTGATACTTGAATACCAATAGATTATATAGATTAGTAATTGATTAAGTCGCTTATACCACATAAATCTCTCTTTTTCACTCCATTTCACATTCTAGTTTTCATCGCTAAGACTCTCCTCTGAGGATAAATAGGATTAAAAGGATAGTCCACCACTTTGACCATGTACGGATTAGACTTCATATATTTTTGATAACTTAATTTTATTTTTGTTCTATTCAAATAACCTCACGAAGTTCCACTTACTGTTACTCTCTTTATTTCGTTCTCACATAACTTAAAAGAAGAATTTTCCAACCCCAACACCCACACCCTCCTACTTTTACCGCTCCCGTGTAGGTTTCCAGTGCCCCCAAGAAAGCGTTCGCACCTACATTGAGAAATCCAGCAATAGTTTGTCACTGCTTAATCCATCTTTTAGAAATAACGTTATATAATATTTTAGCGTTAATGTGACTCTTTGCCAAAAAAAACTATATTTTTTTATTTTAGTTTAAAATTTAATAAAAAAATGACATAAAAATTTTATTAATTGAAATTGTCGTTGTAGTTTTTGTATCCATATTAACAACGACTCGTATACTCGTATACTCGTATAAATGTTATACGAGTTGGAAAAAAACGTTAAAGGCCATACAGTTTTAAGGACTGTATAATACATAACATGGATATTTAACGTATTAATATGCTAACCATCACAATGGCCATTATAAACAACCTTTTAATCGAATTTCTCGTACATTCCAATTCAATGTTTTGGCTTGTAATGGGAACATAATTAATTTGGGATACCCTTTTTTGTTTCCTTAATGTTATTTTTGTTCTTGTGGCATTCCATGAAATTTCGTAAATTCGTTTCTTGTTTGCTATTTACTGATTTGACTCAAAGTTGCTAAATTTCAGAAATTTATTTTATGAGTGGAGTATTATTGAAACCGTATATATGTCATATGCATTTCTTCTATCTTGGAGGATCTATGGATATCTTCTATCTATCTATAAGACTCAGAGACCCCGTAGACCCTTCCAACATAATATAATGTAATAATGTGTAAAGAAAATTAATATTTTAAATTTTTGCAAAATGTATTTTGCACCTTAAAATACTCATTTTCTTGAAAGAGTTCTTGAAAAATCTCTAATTTGATTCCGAGCCATTGTCCTTCGCGTTTGAAATCATTCCTTAAGTAAAACACAGTTCATATAGGGCGCAATAAAATATTTAATAGCGTGAGGCATATCTTGCAATTCGATGGAATGGTTTGATTGCCGATTCACTTATATATGCTAACTAGCTGAGCCCGCGGTTTCACCCGCGTTTAAA
>MOOZ01000586.1:62859-76599 GCA_002930495.1 Cecropterus lyciades | reverse complement strand
TTTTTGTCATATCTTGTCTTTCTAAATAGTAAAGGTACACTCCAAGTTTCATGAGAATCGAGTTCGCTGAAGCTAAGTTATCAACAATTTTGGCAAAAAACAGGAGTAGTGTTGAGGGTTTAATTTTTTTTTTTCGAAGAAATCTAAGTATTTTTGAAAAATAAAAGTAGCTTAAGTTACGCCTTTTGATATCAGCTATCCAACAGTGAAAATCCTGTCAAAATCGGTCCAGCGGTTTCATAGATTAGCTGGAACAAACAGACAGACAGACAAAAATTTTAGTAATTGCTGTTTTAGTATCAGTATCGTATATACTTCGATATGCATTTGGTAAAAAACTGTTATTTTGATATTACAAACAGACACTTCAATTTTATTTATATTATATGTATATATGTATACATAAATAGCAAATAGCAATGCATCCGTGATCGACTTTAGATAGAACGCTCGTACTATATTAAGTAATTTAAAGATGTACATGAGCGGCAGTAACCACTTCCCATCAGGTGGACTGCGTGCTCATTTGAATCTGATAAAAAAATAAGAGTAATAGCAATATACAAAAATAAAACTGTTGAATCAAAACAAATTCAAGTTGTTTGACCGCGAAATGCAAATTTGTTCCGGACCACAGTATGAAACAAGATTTATATGTAAACAGAAGCGAAAACACGTCCACGGCGAAATCGCTACTAAGTTGAAAGAAATTGTACAAACAATGAAAGAGCAATTTTCTTTCCAGAGACTTAAGGAAAGAATGGTCGCTCTCTTGTAATAAATAATTATTATTATGACTATTTTGATTGAATAAAATGTTTCTTATTCAAAAATATTTCAGCGATTTGCATGTCGGTGAAAGGGTGTGGAGGTCAAATGATTTACATATGAGCCAGGCATTTTAGTTCTTAGAAATGCCAACGTATCTATGATCGGCTTCAGGAAGAATGCCTGTTCTTCAGAATCAGAATGCCTGTCTTTCCAGGGACAGGTTACAGATGTCCATGGACGGCAATTACTTACTATCAATTGGACAGCATGAATGTATCTTACGTAGAACTTATAAAAATCATTTATGGCCCACTGCTGCCCTCCCACCCCACAACTGGAGACGACTGAAGCATATTACACCACACCACTTCAGTATATTGGATTAGTGTTTAAACGAGCACGCATCCATTGTAAGTGCTCACTGCCGTCCATGGACATCTGTAAGTCACTCAGCTTATCTGGCGTGAATCACAGGCGTATTACTACTTCCGAAAGCTAAAATGGTCGCCTCGCGTAAAAAGTGAGCTAGCAACCACATCCTTCCACCAAAGCTGTTTTACGCTAGAAATATGACGTTAGTGGTTTTCTACCTTCTTGCAAATCACCATCTATCTGTCTTATGACAGCGATGTGTTTCACTACCAGATTCTGGGTAAAAGAATTTATAAGATTTAGTGGTACATCAGATAAGATGAGAAATTCAAGCAGAGCTTTAAACCTTTTCAGATTTGTACCTACAAAGCTTGAAATTCTGACCAGATGATCAACAGGCAAGTAACATCACTGCCAGAATTATTATATGGAAATTTGGATACGAAAGTCCAGAATAATACACAAAGTTCCCTAGTCAACCTGCAGGCGATGTATATAATAAAGAATTACACGTTCCTCGGTTTATCCAGAGTCAGCGATTTGCATAAAACTTGATAGTCTTTTTTCGCATAAAATTTTATTTGGATGATCGCTCGCTAACTCTTGAGCAACTTTGATTTAATAATTTACTGAAAGATAAAATGTTATGCGCTTTAAAATAAAAGGCTGATTGGTTTATCTACATCATTAAGTTTTATGCTTGACATTGTGAATTTTCTGTACAGTCTCCATATTTTTTATACTTGTACGTCTGCTCCCGAGGGACTCGCGTATCCGTTATGCGATTAAGATAATTATATATTTAGTCCAGAAAATAAAGAGCCATCCTACATTCTGATGTACAGTACTTAATAAATTTGGTGGTTATTTTTACGAAAGGATAGAATATTACAGGTTCTAACAGAATTCTATAGTTGATGTCCTTCGTGGTTCAACTATGGAGGCACCATCGTCACACCTTGTATTATAATGAAGGGGATAGTATCCAAAGGACACTTATACGAGGCATTCTGACTTGGTCCTCTGAGATCATTGGGTATCTGTTTACAACTTTCATGGTATAAAAATTAACATGAGCTATTTTTACTTACTCCTACTAAATTACTAATATTACGTACCTACTTACTTGATATTAATTCATTACAGCGATAGTATCAGTTCTTTTGGTTTGTTTACAATTGTTAATGCTGGGCGACATATAAAGTGGTCTATGTAACATCAACATTGAAGTATTTGGATACAGAGAAAAAGTACAAAGCAAATATTCCGACTTTCAGCTGTATACGCCTAATCCTTGTCAAATTGACAGCGTACTGAGTATTTGTAAATACACGTTTAAATCCACTCCTGTGCGTGACACTAAATCCGCTTTTGTTAAAATTCACGGAAGTTGAGAAAATAGTATTGTATTTTTTTACCTTTCATGTAAAATGTAGGGATACTGGTTTGTAGCGTCTGTCAAAAATATACTATTAGTAAAAGGTCCTTTGGTAAATGTCAATGGTGCAAATGATGTCATAGATATGAAATTGTTCAGTAATCTTAGGGAAAGTTTAACTTAATGTAACCACTTTATCTAAATTTAGCCCTTTTTTCTAATATGGAAGTAGCAAACGAGCATGCTGTCCACCCAATGCTAAGCAGCCACTGCCGCACATGGAAATCTGTAATCAACCCAAGATAAGATCTGAGTGTTACTTGACGTTAGCCACAAATGCATTGCTAACCCTGAGGATTGAGTTAGAATGCCTCGGACAAGTACCTATATCTCCCTTACCACATCCTTCAGACCAGTACACAACACTGCTGTTATTAGGCAAAAATGTGTGTGGCAGTGATGCTTCCGGAGTGGAACTTCAAAGGGGTGTAGGGTTACCACTGTAGGGTGAGTGGTTAGGTATCCTACTGACTCCTCGGTTTTCAGAAGGCTGAGTAGCTGAGCTTGTAATGAATAGAATAGAATGGAATTGGAATTTGGAATGATTTATTGTGAAAGGCACCTTATATTTATATTCCCGGCTACAATTTCGTTCGACCAATAATAACTTAATTAATTTAACAGACCAATAAAATAACAGAAATTTCCACCAATTAAATTTACGTACACAAATAAACAGGGAAGTAAATTAGTATCTAAATAAAATGTAAATATTAATAACGGTAGTTACAATAAATGTTAGAGTGAAATAGAAATGTAGGCTGTCTCGCTGGTGACTACACTGGTCGCGCGGTCGTCTCCTGCTGGCTTGGTCGAGGCTATAATTCTTTGAATGTGTTACAACCTTTTGTGGTTCTACTTATTCGTTATTTCTTTATAACGTATATTATATTTTTAGTTATTATCTTTACCAAAGTTCAAGTATTTCCAAAGTGTTATATTCTACAGCTTCCTAAGCACTCGAGAAAGGTTGACGCCTTATAACGAGATGACTAGCCGGGAAAATATTGACATAGGAGCGACTCTGTCCTTTCGCGGTTTTCCCTTTTTATTGAAACTGAATAATATTATTTGAGCGCCACGGCGTGGGTGTTTGGCGTTTTTCCGAATTTTTTATTTAGTAAATTAAATAAACAATAAATGTTTTGAAGTAGGACTGATTGGACGAACTTATTATTTATTATCAATAAAAGATATAACCGTTCTCTCTCTCTGTTCTGACTCTGTTTCTTTTAGATGTATAAAGCGGGGCGTTGTTGAAGGTGGTACTACTGAAATTAAAAACCCGTAAGTAGTGAAATACGTTGCCTAGCTATGGAATATAAAATAGGATACATCCACAACAACATACATGATACTAAATACTCAAAGATGCACTGTATTGTTCTTAGAATATGCAAAATATATAAAAAGAGCACATTATGGCAAAGTCAGTACATTAAGCTTACTGTAAGAGCACTAGGCTAAGTCTTCACAGTGTAAATTGGGCGGTAAAGGCTTAACACACAATATTCATGACAATAATTTGTCGGGGTATTACGCGGACGTAATCCTATAAACTCAATTTGAAATAACAAACTGCAAAATTAACCCTCAACTAAATGTGTAAACAGAATGTCATACCATACAACTCTACATCGTAAATTGACTTTACATATTGTACACCCATGACAGAATATGCTATGTATTAGTAAAATGCACAGTGGTTATTTTCAGTTATCAAACTAGTCAATCTTTATTTTTTAAACCGACTTCCCAAAGGAAAGAGGTTATCTATTCGTCACGTAATTTTTTTTTATGTATGTTCAGGCTTAACTCCGCGATGCGGTTACCGATCAACACGGTTTGAACCACATTGATTGTGGTTAGTTTTATAGGGGGTCCCATTTTATGGAAATTGAAAAATGTTCGGCAATTTTTCCGGAAAAACTCGATTTCGTATAATCTTGAATAACTCAGGTGTTTCTGAACCGATTTCAATGTTTTTCATGTGATGGGAAATTTCATTACGGAACTTTTTTTTAGATAATTTGTATAACTCAACCCGATTCTCATGTAACTTGTAGTGAACATTATATTAGTTTTTATAATAATATTAGTCTTTATCTATGAAATTGCCGTTCTGCCTTACTGGCCATTTCAAATCAAAATATTTTTTTTGGCTGATAATTCTATTTCAATTTAATTTTATTTAAAAAACATGGAATATTTTTTTCTAAAATCGTCATTTGTTTAATAGTTAGTGTTTTGTTTTAATTGCATTCAAACATTTTTCGTCATCATGGTTACGTTAAAAAATCGAGTAATTATGGAGTATGAGTACCGTCGTGGCAACAAAGCGGCACAAGCGGAACGCAACATCAACGACGTTTACGGCGCAAACATTACAAAGGAACGCCCGTTATTGGTTTGCCCGCTTCCGTTCTGGAAATTTTGACGTGAAAAATGAACCCCGTTGTCGTCAGAAAACTTTGGTCAACAATGCCGAATTAAAGGCAAATGTGGAAGCTGATTATACTCAATCTACGGCTGAATTAGCAGCAGCTTTCGACGTTAGCATCGAAACAATATTGGTCCATTTGTGTCAAATTGGCAAGGTAAAAACGCTTGACAAATGGGTACCCCACGAACTCAATGATCGCCAGCGCGAAGTCGAGACGTGTCTTGTACTGCTCAACAGGCATACAAATGAAGGAATTCTGAACCACATCGTTACTTGTGACAAGAAATGGATCTTGTTCAACAATCGTAAGCGCTCAGCAAATTGGTTGCACCCTGGTTCAGCACCCAAACAATGCCCTAAACGAAAACTTACCCCTAGAAAAGTAATGATCACTGTTTGGTGATCTAACGCAGGTGTAATTCATCACAGCTTCTTACCAAACGGGATGAGCTGCAGATGTGTACTGTGAAGAACTGAACAAAATAATGGAGAAACTCGCACGTCTCCAGCTTTAGTCAATTGTTCGGCTCCACTGCTCCTGCACGACAACGCGTGACCTCATACCGCACAGCAGACGGTCTCCAAGCTACAAGAGCTGGGGTTGGAAGTGCTCCGTCATCCACCATACTCACCAGACCTTGCGTCTACGGATTTCTACTTTTTCCAGAATTTGGATAAGTTCTCGGCGGAAAAAAAAAATCAATATCTGAGAGGCAGTACAAAATGCCTTTGAAGAAGTTGCCTCCCGTGAAGCTGATTTCTTCAAGAAGGGCATCAATAAGTTACCAATGCGTTGGCATAGATGCATTGATTGTATGGGTGATTATTTTGATTAATAGAAATAACACAGAGGACCTTAGATGCATGGGTATTTAATGCCTAAACCATAGAAGCTGTCCATTTGGTGCTTAGGGATATGTAATAAATTACAAAGCAGAGACATTAGAGGGAAAAAAAATCACCTTCAATTCTTCAACCCTCATTATGCATTGATACTCAATGTCTAAACATGGGGGTTGGGTATGGTGCTTACCGTTTAGGCGGATAACTTAGGATTAGGTTGAGCTGAAGCATTTTATATAAGATGGATTAGATTAGGTTGGAACATAAAAGAAAATATAAACTTAGCGAGCAGGGCGCGGCAGCGCCCTACGACCGGGTGCGCCTAGTTCATATAAATTCAGATCTAATCTTTTTTCGCCTTAATAAATTTATAAAAGTGTTGTAAGTTTAGATTAAACTTTACATATTGAATGTGGATTTAACATTTGTATTTATATTTTCGTGTACATTTATATGTACAAGGCAAAATTAATGATATTATATTAGTACAAATATAAGTATAAGTAAATCAATAAAAAACATGATTTTTTTTGTTTAAGTTTTTTTAATTGCTTTTGGCACAGAATGTACAATTAGCGAAATGTCAAGCATACCTAAATGGTCCAATTCGCAATATGTCCAATTCTATGTCAAATTCATAGAATGTACAATGCACCAGAAGAAAATCATGTTAACTATCGAAGATTTATTTGCATCGGATTGCTTTCGCAATGGATTTATCGTCTTCTCGCCAACTATCATACGATTCCCTCATCTTACAAACTGGTCGTTTCAGGTTATTGTAATGGCCAGTACCCTTAATGCTTCTACAAACTGTCCTCTAAATTATGTCGTTCATTCAACAACAATGAGGACTTTGAATGTAATACGTAACTGCTTATGTTAATTATAATTACAGTTTCAACTTCATATATTCACATGTTCCCATTATCGTAATGATGGTTGTGTGGAAGACAAATAAGCATGTAATTCAAGTGATGTTAAGAACATATTACTGCTTATGGATATTTGTAACCAATTCCAAATAGGACGGAATATGTGTGGTTGGTGACAGACATTGCCATTTTTACCTGAGGGCCACGAAAACACCTTAAGCGTATTTTGCTTGGCGTCAACGTTGAGCGTTAAAAACAAATATCTGAACTCATGTGGCCACGAAATTTTGCTGCAAGTTTAAACGAAGATTACTAATTTCTGTTAGTAATAATTTCCTGTTAATTATAAGATTTTAGACTAATATTATCGCGGAATTGATACATTTTAATATGTTACGGGTACCCACGATATGGGGTTTTTTTCGCCAGTTATGTCAGTTTCGCCGTGACCACGATCCATGTAACTGGGTCGAAATATCGGCAAAAAGAAATTCAAAACCGCATATCGTGAGTATCCGTAATATATTAAAATGTTCCTGTTAATTTTCGATTTCTTTTAGTGCCCCAATGCTTTATTTCGCTGGTGCCCTTCAAACCAGAACATTACAGATTATACAACTGTTGTAACGTAGATATAGATGTGTGATGTTGCCGAAATCAATCTAAGATCATTAACAACTCTTTTATTATGAATCTCAGCAACAATGTAGAGCCCGTCTCCCTCTTTCTTCCTTTTAAACAGTGAGGTACAGTTTTATGAAACTATTACATACTTAAAAAAAAAACCTAAATATTACATATTCTGTTTCATTTTCCGTTCGCAATACTGCGGTTACATGTTAAAAATAATAACATTAAAAATTAATATTAATGTACCCAAATCTGTATTGTAAAACCGATAATGCTCACGTTGTACAGATTGCGACAAAAAGTGCCAAAATCGTTATAAAATTATCCGCAGCTTGGACGAGGAAGGATTTATGTTTTGTCATAACCGTAACCCCTTTCTCAGTTCCTTATAAATCATAGCGTAACATACATTTCGATTACGCTACATTCAAACCAAAGCTTATTCGTGTAATAAGCGTAATAATAAGTTATTGTTTCTTTTTTTTACAGTAACTTAGTTACACATAGTCTTGGACTAAGAGATTTAAAATATCGATGGTGTACCTATATTGTCTTTACTTTTCACGAATCATGATTCTCATGTAAGAGATAGTGGAAAAATATTTTATTTTGATAGGAATGAAAACCAAAAAATTAGAAAACATCGGTTTAAATTTTAAGTAGCAAATTCAAACCATAATGTTGAATTAATATTATTAACAGCTGAAAATCATTACAATTTTCCAAATAGAAGTTTCCGATGGTATAGCGCTCGAAGTCATATTTGTTGTAGGCATTTCTTATGCTTTTTAAATTCACCTAAAACAGACATTCCATCAAGCGTCATAAAATTGGCCGTAAATAACTTAACGCTTCCTATACCGGTCTTCGATTTAAACAAGTCTTTATTTATACTCTATGCTAAACATTTGTTTACGCTTCATCTTCCGAATCTACTTTTTATATACCGTAAAATAAGGAGAAAATAGAGTAAGATAGGCGTCGTTTATTTTTAGTAGGAATTTAGCCGAATTTTGAGCACCTATTGACATTGTCAGTATGATGTGTTCCCAATATAATATTTCTTCCCATCCCATCCCATCCCCAGGCGTCGTAAAATATCAGTAAGTGTAAAATAAAATAACACCATAAAAAACTAAAACTATTGTTGGGTTTGTTGTACGGTTGTAATATCATTGTAAATATAACATAATAAAAATATGATTTAATGATTAAGTGTTAATTTATTTTTAAGTCAACTCATTGATTAATTAATCGATTTTTCCACTTGGTCGATTTGGTTTTAGTTGTTAAATGTTTTGTATTTTTAGTAAAAACTGCCTTTAACCTAACAACGCGACTACACTCGTAGTAGTACATCAATAAGTTAATTATAACACGTGAAATACTGTAGTCCTAATAATATTACACATAAATTAAACAAATAATTTAAATATTCGATACATCTCTGAATAGCTATCGTCTAGCAAATTAATTACCGCGCGAACACGACCGATTTTGTTATTGCCCCAAATTCAATCACATGAGATCCTTATTATTCAGTGCGAAAAAGAGTTCCTTAAAAATAATTTCACTTACACACAAGTGAATTTATTTTTAAGGAACTCTTTTTATTAGTTTTTTTTAAACACCAAAGTAAAACAAAAATTCATAATCTCTACTCTTTGTCCTAATCGTAATTGTCGTTTCTAAACTTATTAAATGATGTGACCAATGAACATAGTCCACAAATTATTTCCCCAGGATGCATTAAACTGTCAATAAACTCGATACCGTTACACAGGTGTTGTTTACCGGAAATCCGTATAGAGACAGACAAGCAGATTCGATTTGCTAGTCGTCCATATCAATGACATCGCCAAATAGATTGGCGATGTGTCGAAATGATTGATTGATACGGATTTGCGGATTAATAAATATTTTTATAAGGATATGCATTTGATGGCAAGGTGCTTGCAGTATGACAATTAGGAAGCAATATATTCATATAAATAAATATGTATTTTTTAATAACAAAAGTAAACCAACATGCAGTTCACCTGAGCTAAGGTAAGCGCCATCAAGAATTTCATTAACCCCATAGTTTTAGAGAATTTACCAAACTACAGATGCGTTGATACTGCAGAGAACTAAGTTGGTACACCTTGTGTATTTAGAAAGGTAAATCCCTTGAAACCAGAACACAATAGAGCTTAATGCTGTTAAAGTTATACATTTACGTATGTATACGTAAGGCGGTGGTGCCTCCGGAAACGAACCATATGCGGTGCCAACACTTTAAATCACCGGAGTTCATCTGCGAAAACTTTTACTATTCTAGTATACATCAAGATTGCTAATATTATAAATGCGAAAGTTTGTGAGAATGTACATGTATTAAGTATATTTGTTACTCTTTCACGCAAAAACTACTGATCGGATTTCACTGAAATTTCAGTCGGCGCACAAATTGTTTATGACCTGGGTTAAGCGGATACTCATTGCCGTGGTTAACGTAACTGAAGCAGGCGGATCCGTGGGTAATCTAATAAATACATTAGTAACATAGATATTTCATATAACAATTATAGAATGGATTCTGTTTACTTTCATAGGCAAATAATTCATCAAAACAACTTTCCTATCTCAATATTGAACGGGAAAATGAAAAGATGAAAAGGGCATGCTGAGAATGATGAGAAAAAAGTAACTAATTTCCCAACATCAAAGACACTTCTTTTGTATATGAAATATATACTTTAATAAAACAGATTCGTTTATGTTTTAATATAGTATAGTTTGAAAATAAATAAATATGCTCTGAAGGATAACGATTTTAATTTGTTGATGTGAGAACAATATCACTTAATTAACTATTTTAGACCTCTAAGATGGAATATTTGATTTTATAGTATATATAAGAGCACGTAAATAATGAAGGAGTCTCTTCGAAATTGGTTGCAAGACGACAATTTTGAATTCAATGACATTTTCAATATTAGATATAACAGAGCGTCTGCTGTTTTGTCACAGGATTTATGTGTCTCTAATAGCAATAGGTATTATTCAAAGGTTGTCTGGAAGATATTGCTATTTTATATAACAACCTATTGCTTTAGTTTATATGTCCGCTATTTTTGTAATTAATCGTTTCGGTGTACAACAAAGATTTTTTGTATTTAATTATATTGTCATGATGTCATGATGATGGAAACTGGTTAAGTAAAAAGTAAAATTATAAAAAAAAAGTGTTGGAAAGATCTTAAATAAATTATATTATTTTGATAAAAAATGATAGATGCCAAAATACATAATTTCCACCGTCGGAAATTAAACTCAAATCCATCGGAAATTGAACTCAAATATCTAGAAAGTCCAAATATAACTACTGCGTAACACCATCAATCAGTCTACAAACAACAGAAAACAAAAGCCTATTCTAAAAACGTTATCGATGAGAAACCCTTAAAACACAGAAAATACAAAAGCTTAAGTACATAAATAAAGGATTTGCTTTCCTACTTTTATTCCTTGTGTTGGTACCTACGAATACCTACTAACTACGGAAACAAAAAAAAGAAAATATCAGTATTCAATAATAAACAGGCATTCAGCATTCATTGTATCACTCCATAAAATTATATTGTGTGATATAGGCTTTGACAAAAAAGTTTTTGCCGCAATCGTCATGTTTATCAGAGCTATTGAGCGAAAGAGATGAACCGACTTTACAGAGAGACATAGTAGTTTATTTATAAGATTTTACTGCTTAATCACTTTCAACAAAATCTTCGGGACGAGAGAAAATAGTGATATTGTAACAATATAACTATGAGTCTTTAGTTTTTATATAACAGAGCAGCTTATTACCGTAGCTCGCCCGCTTCGGTTAGATTAACAACGATTATTTTCATGTTTATCTGCATCATAAAATATCTGTGTCCAGTAATTTTTGCATGAAAGAATAAAAAACGCACATACCTGCATCCTCTAAAGCTTTGGAATATAGTAAGATTTATTCCAGATAAAAAGGTGGTAGAACTCTTTCTGGTTCGACTTCGGAAGCACCACTGCCACACCTATTTCTACCTAATAACACCAGTTTTATGCGCTGCTGTGTTCTGGTCCGAAGGGTGTGATAAAGGAGACATACTTTTCCGAGGTATTCCATCTTAGTCTTCAGGGGTAGCAACGCATCTGTGGCTAACCTTAGGTGAGACCTTGGTTACCTGGGGTTGATTACAGATGTCCATGGGTGGCAGTAGCCACTTACCGTTAGATGGATTGGATGGTCGTTTGCTACTTCCATAATATAAAAAAGATAAATTCTTTCTCTTACTCATACACAAGCACATTAATTTAGAAGAATTCTTGAAGAGACGGTCATTTCTTCTTCTATAGACGTTCTTAACGGCTTCTTGTAAATAATGATTGTATCTTAAACATTTTTTTATTATCACTATGCACATACACTTCAAGTATTTATAATTAGTGGCGTGTGTTGCAAATCTGCGTGGATTCCTGGTCACGTAAAAGGGCAGTAACGAATGGCACGAAGATGGAATATTAAACTCATACGTGTATTACTTAGCGCCCAAGACGCGTAGCGGAACTTTGAATTTCTGCGGAGACCGCCGAGGAAATGGCGGTACAGTTAGTGATGCGAAATTTGATTTTTGCGGGTTTTAATAACATGCATGATTGGAGACGGTTTGTGTTATTTTGATGCAGTAACTAGAAACTTAGACTATCTGACATTTAGTAGTTAAAGCTGATTATATCGGTCTTAACTATTCTGAAATATTAACTTTGTAATGTGAAATAGTAAAAATATGGAGAGGAAACCTACAAACTAGAGTTCTACAAAAAGTTCTTAAGGTTAGGTTAACTCCACCAATTCACATTTGACCAGCATGGTGAACTATAACTTACACTCTTATTACACTGATAAGGACACCTGCCCAATGGTTTAAAAGGTGTGGTTATATAATAGACCTATACGAAACGTTCCAACCTAGTTGTTCAGTATTTCTGACTGGCCGAAATACTGAATTAAATAAAATGGTTAAATTCAAAATTTGACGTTCTGACTTCTCGGTTGTCGGCAGTCTATTCATTACTCGGTTGTCGGCAGTTATAATACGAATTTTATTCATTACTAGCTGAGCCCCGCGGTTACATAACGCCGAAATTTTTGACCTTATACAATTTCAACGTTATAGCAGTGTTTCGAAGAGGACTGGTAGCAAGTGACATTAGCGGAAGTGACAGTGTCTTCGTGCGCGTAGAGCGCGCGCGGTTTCTTAGGTTTTAATTTTTTCTGCGGAAATATAATTACATTTTCTAAAATAAAAGTACTCTAAGTTACACCTTATGACATCAGCTATCCAACAGTGAAAGTTCTGTCAAAATCGGTCCAGCGGTTTCAGAGGTCACCCAGAAAAAACAGACAGACAGATAGACAGAGACTAAAAATTTAGTTATTGATGTTATGTTATCAGTATCGTATTATAGTGTATATATAATATGCATTTGGTAAAAAACAGTTTTTTTCATACTACAAACAGAGACTTCAATTTTATTTATATGCAGAGATTTGTGGTGGTCACGGGACCTTACTAGTGAAGTAGAAATACAATAAGCTGACCGATCGCCAAATATCGTGCACTGCAGACGGAGATATATATATATATATATATCACTACTAGCATGCACGGCTTAAAATTGTTATTATTCGGACTAACCAGCGACCAAAAATCATTCACTAGTCCTCATGGATAGCAACGTGTCTGTAACCAACTATAAATAGGATTTTAATTTTATGTGGGATTAATTACAGTCTAGTACTGACCTCATGGGGAGTGCCCACTGCCACTCAGGCATCTCGTTTGCTACATCTAAATTATATTAAAAATGTCCACAATACGACAGTGATTTACGGCAAGATGTCGCAAAGAATCACGATACGACGTCTGTCGTATGAGTTTTAGTTCTATGACCTTCAATTCAATATTCATTTATTACATGACTAGCTGAGCCCGCGGTTTCACCCGCGTTTAAAAGAAATATAACGTGACATACATTAACCGAAATTTTACACCTTTAATAATTATATTTCATTCTTTTTATTTATTTATTTATTTATTTATTTATTGGATTACCAACATAAGAAACAATGTTTACAATCACAGATTTAACGGAAGATAATTAGATACATTCTAATTGTTCTTACAATTAAAGGTAATCACATCATGCATTAAGTAAATGAATTAAATATTTATGTATTTTAAATTTACAGAAAGTTAATTCCTACAATTATACATTATTCACGAAAAACAAAATTCTAATAATCTATACTAATATTATAAAGCTGAAGAGTTTGTTTGTTT
>MOOZ01000585.1:728575-746865 GCA_002930495.1 Cecropterus lyciades | reverse complement strand
GAACAGAAACCTAAACTCATTATTCAAATTTCAGTCTGGCCGGGGATCGAACCCGGGACCCACTGCGTGTCAGACCGGTATGGTGACCGCTCCACCAGGCGGGTCGTCCTTTCCTTCCTTCCTTATACTTTAAATGTGAAATCACACTATAAAAAAATGTTTAGGGTTGTGGAACCCATTGACTTTCGGCTAAGGAGGTACCACCATTCCTATTTCTGTTTAATGGTACGGTTGAATGGTACGGTAAGGGAGATATACTTATCCGAGGTGTTCCTGATCATAGATATCAGCAGCAATCACTTACCATTAGATGTTTGCATGTTCGTTTGCTACTTCTAATGAGACCAGCATAGACACCACAAATCAACATATACGATACTTTAAAAAATAATTAAATAATGAACATCAACATGACTCACTCACCTTTTAAAATTTGTTTCGTAAGCTTTACGATGTAAGCAAAAAATAAATTTTACAGGTAGTAAAACCGGCTTTGCACGTTCATTTATATATGAGGTGACCAAATTAGTCCTCGGGAGTAGCAACGCATCTGTGATCGACTTCAAATAGAACCCCTGTTCTGTATGAAGTTGCTGCATGACATGATGAGACTGCATGCTCATTTGCTACTTCAGTATTATAAAAAAAAATGAATCCAAGATATATGAATCAATATGATAAACTCACCTTTCAAGGCCATCGTGGGAAGCAGAGCCAGGGCTTGCAACATGGACCAAAAGCAGCACCTCTCGATCCTCATCCCGCCAACTGTGCACACACATCACCCAAAACAGTGCATTCTGTTCACTGCGAGTTCATTCACACCACTCGCGATTCATTTATTTCTCACTGGAATCATTTATTTTTCATCCGTTCATTTATTTCTCGCGCGACTTCATTTATTTGTCGCGACGGTTACATATGTTTACGCGTACCCGTTATTCACTGTGTAATTTGTATTTCAAAAGGAAATTAATTCGTGAAAAATTATAATGCCTTACTAAATAAACCGCCGAAAGACCCCGATTATATAAATGTTATAGTTCCTTCTTTGTTTTCGTATTTTCTCAATTGTTATTGTTTAAAATTTTAAACGGGAGAGTGGACTTTGGGTTACTTTTAAAATATTTTCCAATAACTTATTTTATTATTTATAGTAACTCCTATTATGCTAGCAAAATTAAATATCATTCATTTTCAACAATTCATGCTCCATAGTATTTTGTATAAATATTTAAACATAAAATTCAGGTGTATTTTCAAAAGTTTATTGATAAATAATACTATTTCTAGGTCTGGGTGTTTGTATATTCTAATTGTGTGTTCATGACACCCAAGGACAGGAAAATCCTAGTGTAGCTATGAGTGTAGATATCGTTTTTTATATTTAATTATATGAAAATGATTATAAATATAAATGTGTAATCAATTATTTTTCAATAACAAAACAACAAATTGGATTCCTACTGCATATTTCATTATATGTGTGTTGTGTATTTACACATTTTTGAATATTTTCAGAATGTCATTTATTATTTTCAGCTCGATCATTGTATTGTTCCGGATTCTATCCCCGGCGAAACATATCTGAGTGATGAATTTTCATTAATGTTATGGGTCTGGGTGTTTATGTATTCGTCTTTGTGTATGTTCATGGTACAACATAAAATTTTAATAAAGGGCTATGAGTGCTGAAAGCATAATTATTAATATTAATATTTATACAGACACTATATAGATAACTCGGTTTTATTACCTATAAAATTTACGTTTATACTAATAAGGCGCTTTTTGGCACATAAAAGGCATATATATTTGTAATTAGTATCATACAAAAACTATTCTAATTCTATTTAAGGTGGTAGAACTCTCTGTGGTTTGACTCCGGAAGCACCACCGCCACACCTATTTCTGCCATATAACAGCAATGTAATGCACTGCTGTGTTCTGGTCTGAAGGGTGTGGTAAGGGAGACATACTTTTCAGAGACATTCCATCTTAGTCCTCAGGGGTATCAACGCTTCTGTGGCTAACCTTAGGTAAGACTTTATTTTTCCTAGGGTTGATTACAGATGTCCATTGGCGGCAGACGCCACTTACCATCATGTGGGCTGCATGCTCGTTTGCTACTTCCATGCTAAATAGAATCAATGATATATAACTTAAAAACCTAGTAAATTAACATAGTGTAAATATTTCTAGTGTATTTTATATGTAGCAAGCGATAACCACCGGATAGTAAGTGGTCACTGCTGCCAATGGACATCTGTAACCAATTTCGTATCGAATAGAAGCAATAATAACATACAACACATACATATCAAATAAACCTATTAGAGCATTTATAGTGAAAATAAAATTTATCAAGCGACCATAAAGTCCATCGGTTAGTAAATGGTCCACCCATGAACATCAAGTAATTAGATACAAAGGAGATCTAAGTGAATCTAAACACAGATGCATCGCCACTATTATAGACTTAGATGGTCGTCTCATGTGTAACACGCCCTTTAAGGTAAGTAGAAAATGAGCATGTACTCCACCTGATGATAATTTATCACTGCTATCTATGATGCGCATCCTTAATCAACTCCTAATAAGAATTTTCGGTCACAAATGCAATGTGGTGTCGGTCTCAAATAGTATTACTATATTTCCCGTGGATATCTTAGGAGGCGACGAAGGTACAAATCTAGTAGATGTGTAGCAACGTCTTATTGTGTAATAGAAGCACGTTATGAGATCATCAACACGCATGCCAGGTATGTTGACTATTGGGATAATCCCTTATTAGTCTTGTGCACCAGTACTGGATTCAAAGGTTTGGTTAGAAATGAATTGCTATCTTAGAGACTGTATTGGAAATCAAAGTGTTATTCCTATCATTCAGATCTTTTTGATTAATTACTAAGATTCATTAGTTATATTTGTGTCAAACCTGATAGGATCTTACTGATATTATGAAAGTTGAAGAATGATGTGAAAGTTTGTTAAGAGGTATGTATTTGCTTTCATGCACAAAGTACTGGTAGAATTAATGGAAATTTGCACACGGATAGTTTATGATTTGGATTAACACATGGCATACTCACTACCGAGGTAAACGTAACTAAAGCGGACGGGTCCGGAGGAATAACCTAGTGCTTTATAAAATATTTGATCATATTGATTCGTACCATTTATTCGGTTTCAATTTTACGATAGAACAACCCCAATTAATTTCTACCTTTGTCAATGTTTGACTGTAAACTGAAAGATTGTTAATAAAACCTTTTCATGTTTCGCTTTCCTAACAATTGTACTGTTCAAATTTGGTTTAGATTTTCTTGAATCATTTTATAGGAATAATAGAAGAACAGAAGGTTTAAATCGAAAAGTAACAAAGCAAATACAGTGATTGAAAATTGTTTTTTTTAACAAAGTGTCAAATTAAGGGGTACTGGTATTAATTTTACTTGAAGAAATATTTACACGTTTTTATAGTTATTCTATAGATAGTTGAATAACAAAGTGTGTATGCAATATAAAAATATTTTGGTTTTATTTTCTTTTGCAATAAGGTATATGATATATGCTTTAGTATACGGATTTTGATATAATAGTGTTTAGCGTGCGTAATAGTGTTTAGTTATGTGTATCGAAAACATACAGTTCTGGTAGTTTGATACCGTATTAGAATTTCAATTATTATGCGTGAGAAAAATATTGTTTTCAAATACTAGTTCTCTATAATCTTCTGAAATGTAAGTAAAAGTTAGCGAATTTAATTCGGCTAGGGCTTAATTTTTATTTATCGTACGCCCAATCCACACACATATTTTGAGAGAAATTTCATGCTTAGAAAACGGACAAAAAATATTTTAATGTGCTAACACAAACCAAGATGAAAATCTCAGAACAAACATATCATAGTTACCTCAATTCAACACATTGACTCAAATAATCCTAAATACAGTTTACTTTCAAATAAAATACGAACAACACGTCTCAAGAAACACAAAAAGAACGGGTTTTCAAAAACGGAACAACGGTAACGCTACGGTTATATATTTCGAACAAACATTCCATTCAACGTTGCTACACAAAGTGGTTAATTCTACGTTCGCAACAAGTCACGACAGCTGTGAGGTACAACCCGACAACCGAACAGCTTCGCGCCCCGAACTACACTGATCGTAGCGTAGACCCACACAGCTACGCCGTGGATGGCTACGTAGAACCGCTACGTCGCATGAAAAGGTTACCGCTCAAACGTTTAAACCTTACGCCTTTGCATGAATAGCAATACGAATGTGTTTTGTTTCCTCTTCCCGGTGTTCTATTTTCGAAAACAAAGAGTGTTTGGATTTCCTTACGTAAGATGAACGGTTTTTTTTTTATTTTTAAATGGAATACGCAAGGGAAATAACTTCGGTTCAGTCTAAGGGAGCGCTGCACCGAAATTCGTTCGTTCGGTATGGTTAGGGACAGTGCAGTTTTAATAATCTTTTTGCACAATTCTGAAAGTATTCTTTTTTACTATGACCATTTGCTAAATGGCTGTTACACAAATAAAATTATATAAAAGTTATACAAATAAAAGGAGAAGAATTTAATGACTAGATTGAATTTAAAATAAAATTAATTATTTTGAAGGGTCACTTTTAGGGTCAGATACATTACGTGTTTTAACTTTGTCTTCGGAGAGCAATTTATCTGCTGGATTTAAAAGTTAGGGTACGGATATGTTATGGGTGGCTATTCCCACTTACCACGAGGCTACATGCTCGTTTACTACCTCCAATATAACAAAAAGTTCAAGTACTAACATTGTAAATATCCTCAATAACCATTGAACTATTTCTGAAGAAGTTTCACAACAAAAATTGAAGTCATATCAAGGCTCCCCTACGTTCCTGTGTAAATAACAAAACGCCCTGTACTGAGGGGAGTCCGTATCCAATAAAAACTCGTCAAACAAAGTATATGAATTCATGATTTGCGCTCGAGACATACGTAATAATTAAGCAGTTTAAAATTGTTCCACGAGTTATGAATTCTTTATGCCGGGACAAGTTATATAAATACTGTGCCCTTAGTATATTTCAATGAAAATTTTATTTCATTAGATGAAAGTATCAAACGAACATGCACTCCAACTAATGGTAAATGGTTACTGCCGCTCGTCGACATCTGTAAGTAACTCCATCATCATCATCCACCTCTTTGAACTCGATCACACATGTGTTGGTACGCCCGAGTATGCGCAATTCGCACTTGGCCAGCGCGGTGGGACATGGTCTAAAACTCTCTCAATCTGAGAGAGGACCCGTGGCCAGCAGTGGTACAATAATGAGTAGACGGACGGATATAAGTGAGCCGGCAACCACACTCTCTCTCTCTCTCACTCAAGAAATTGGTGTAATGGTGGTCCCTCTTCGGTGGAACTACGCTGGTTCTATCGTCTGGTCCATTACAAACTATGAAAGAAAACGTAAACCTTAATTTTTGCTGTACATTGCAATATGTAGTCGAAAACGTAAACAGTGATTGTTTTGAGGAAACTTAATAACGTTGTACTAAGAGCACTATTAATATTAAATTTCAAGAATATCATATCATAATTTTATATACTTGTATCATTATTATATTTTGAAATTGTCATACGAAAACGACAAAACACAATCTAAATCGCGATTTTAATTCGTAACTAGATTTAAATAATAAAGGTTAGCAGTTTATGTTTTAAATTGAGAATCCACTGTTGGACATAGGCCTCCTCCAAAGTGTTATACAATACTTGGTGTCTCTATGCCACGAACCATTACCAGCCTCGTTCCATCATCGGTTCAGTGAGCCGGTGGGCGTCCTTCGCTACTTCAGACGGGCGACGTCAAACGGGCTTGCAGTTCACCTAATGATAACTGGCTCCTGCCGCCCATGGACATCTATAAGTAACCCTAGATAAGATCAGAGTCTTACTTGCGGTTGGCCACAGATACGTTGCTATCACTGAGGAGTAAGTTAGAACGCCTTAGATAAGTTTGTCTCCCTTACACTACTTACCCTTCACACAAACACAAAATTGTGTGGCATGTTGCTACCGGAGTCGAACCACAAAGGATTCTTTAAACTTACCCTGCTTATTTTTTACCCTGCTTTTGACGATCCACGTGGTGGAGCGGTCACCATACCGACCTGGCACCCAGTGGTCTCGGGTTCGATCCCTGGCCAAACAGACATGAATGATGAAAAACAACAGATGAATGAAGAGTTTAAATTTATGTTCTGGGTCTGGGTGTGTATTCGTCTTTGTGTGTCCATGACACCCACGATACAGGAGAAAATCCTAGTGTGACGCTATGTTTTTTAGCGCGTTTACTGAGTTTTTGAGACATGTCGGTAAACCTTGTGTTTTCACGAATTTTCGTTTTATGTTTTTTATTGCACAAAAACATTAAGGTTTTGATGCCAATGGCATTTACCATGACTACTCGTAAGTAGTAAGTCGTTATTAGAAGTTCATATTATAAGAATATTTACCACATCAGAAAAATTATCAATCCGTGTCACGCTTTCATGACCAATATAAAACGTGCAAAAAAACAACTATTTTACACGAGTCTAGTTTCAATAGATAAGGCTCTTAAAGGTACTATTTGTGGTTATACTCCGAGGAACCACGTCGCCACCTCTTTTTTGCCTAAAAATGCTTTCTATACTCATATCCCCACAGTAGGATTTTCTCCTGTGTCGTGGGTGCCATGGACACATAAAGACGAATACGCAAAGATCTAGACCCAGAACAGAAATCAAAAGTCATAGTTCAGATGTCAGATGAACCCGGGACCCACTGCGTGTCAGACCGGTACGGTGATCGCTCCGCCACCACACGGGTCGTCAATAGAAAGAAAGAAATTATTTTTATTCTCGGTATTACAACACATTATACTAATAGTTAAGGAAAAAATAATTAAGAGTGACAATTACGTAAAAATAATAAAAAAAGAACACAAATAAGCAATAATAAGAAAACAAGTAAGCTAATAAAACAAAACAAGCTTACTAAAATAAATATAAGTTAAAAATAAAAACATAATTATGAAGACATATTCTGCGTGTAACCGTGCTGCAGTATACCGCGAAAAGGCGGGCACTCAGCTTATGCAGAGGTCTGTGGACCTCGGCGCTGATTTTCAGTGACGCCCAATAGAATATATAGTTAGCGCATAGCGCGTTATTCAATAACTTATACACCACTGTAATATGTGATCTTAATATTGATGCGTTCCTGTTGTGGATGTCACTTCCAGACATTTTATGAAAGGCTGTTGGCGATGTTAAAAGCGGTCCTATTCGATTATAGGCTTTTATTCATAGTAATAGATGGGACCTTTTATCGTTCACAAATATTTAATATCTTCACGTCAAAACAACTATCCATCAGTAACTCGTTGACCTAATACTATGTACATTACAAGTTGATATTAAGACCACAGAATTGATTCACGTAGAAATGACGTTTAAACATATTTGCCATTTCTAAATCACATTTAAATTTCTAAAAATGTTTTTTTTTATTAAAGTTTAATCGATAATCAAATTTAGTAGATAAGTAGAGCTTTTTATCCCATGTTCTTTTATACAATTTATTTTAAGCTGTTCTCGCGTTTCTGTGGAAAAGTGTGGATGCCAGCTGACTGACTTATTAGTCAACCATCTTAGACCTGAGAATAGACTAGTAGTGATCAATTTAAAGTAAGACCCCTATTCTAAATGTAGTCGTTTACAGATTCACAGTGGCTATATATTATGAGATGGACTACATACTCGTTTACACTCATTTATACGCTACCTTAATCTTAGAAAATAATAAATAAATAACGCTTTCTACACTTATAGCCCCACACTAGGTTTTTCTTCTGTGTCGTGGGTACCATTTACACACAAAGACGAATAAACAAACACCCAGACCCAGAACAGACATCTAAATTCATCATTCAGATGTCTGTCTGGCCGGGGATCGAATCCGAAACGCATTGCTTGTCAGACCAGTGCTCCGGCACGCGGGTAATCAATTTTATTCCTTAAAAAATATATTATTCCTTTATTTTAAAGATATACAATGGAAATACATGGTGATAGATTGGCTATATTCAAGATTAAACTTAAACACGAAACGATTAACTTACTCCTTAGGTACGGCAATTTCTATGACTAACTTCACATAATGCCTCCGTTCCATGAGAAATTATATGTTCACGAGTGGTAGTGACCACTCATCATCAGATAAACAACCTGCATTTTTGCAACTTGTTTAATAAACTCACATTTCTTGAAAAATCTTTTCTTACTTACAATATAAGACACAGGTCAAATATGACTTAAACAACGTTTCTAAAAACTTTTTTGTCTAATTTAGACCTGAAAACGAACGCGACGGTATATTTAGATGAAAACGAATTTGAACCGTATCTTACTAAAATGTCTCAGACAGAGCCTGCAAACCGCAAAGGAGTTGGGAGACTAAATTGTCTTCCGGAACAAGTGGAAATTTTGGGATCGGACAGGCTGGAATAAAGGATACTTATTCGAGTGTCAATCTGTCTGGGACAGTGATAATAATATTAAGGCTTTATATATAACTAGCTCAAGTAGTCGTTCATCGTCACGTGATAAACAATTTAGGGTTTACTCACTAACCCTTTGAGTTATATTAATGGAGATATGGCTACCTTTCAGATAGAAAATTAAATTTTAATCTTCGTATATGCCTTCAAAAGTTTGCTATTTCTTAGCGTTTTTTTTTTATTTAAAATGGAAATATGCAACTCTGAAACCAATGGGTGTTCTGATGTCACCTAAATAGTCGATATCTTTAAATAGCGAAAAATATCGAAATCAAAAGTATCCTATACACTGATCACTTAAATAATCTATGTCCATCCAAAATTCCATGTAATTCAGACCAGTGGATCTTTAGTCATTGAGTAACACACATACACATACCATCTTATTTTTAATAATCTCAATCGTAATAGTATAATAACATACATTTATGAATTTTGATTTGTCTGTTTATAAGTGTTTGAAGTCGTATTAAACGAAAACCAATTAATTTAATTAGAAGTAAAAGAATTGAAAATATATTTATAATATTCATTAACATCAATATATTGTATCAAGTACTTACAATTTGAGATTTTGTTAAACGAGTGTCAATTTAATTAATAAAAACAACTATAGTGTAAATATTTTGAAAACAGTACCTTTAAACTTTAAAAACAGCTCAAGTATCGATTACTTTCCACTCGATAACCGGTAATGGGGTCACGTACAGTATTGTATCATAACTGTTGAGGTAATTTCGCATGTGCAAACTTAACTAAACTTTGGCCATTAGGACGGGCTACTTCGTAAGCACGCCGGCCAGGTGGGTACATGTGATGGCCTAATTTACTAGAGATAAGGGTAGCGCCTTTGTCTCTCATTGTCTTTTCTGATTGCTTAAAAGCGATTAGATTGTCTTTTGTTTACGCTTTTTATTGTTATAAGTGTCATAAGTATTAACTTGCTGTTTCCATGTACAAATTTTGAAATTTTAACTAATTTGTAATTATCTCGTACTCGTAGTAAATGTGTATGTCCATTTTGTGTCAAATGGCTACTGTCGCTCATGGACACTTAACCACATTTAAAACATTGGTCCTACCTAAAGACGATTACGAAAGTTGTGCCATTTCACAGTGTTAAGATGGTAGCCTTATAAATAATGGAATAAAGCAGGTATCACTGAATTCCATTTTTTTTTACATATTAATATAAGAAACGAGCATGTAGTAGTAAGTCCTGCTACCAACTGCGACGTACTGCGACATATGTAAGCAACCACAGATAACATTGGAGACATGACTCAAGTTGGCCACAGGTACGATGCTACCCCTGAGGACTAAAATGCAACGCGGATAAGTACCTCTTTTACTACATTCTATGAACTAGAATACAGAAGTGGTTAAAACAACTGTTACATGTTAGAAATAGCTGTGACGGTGATACCTCCGTCGAATTTTACCACCTTTTGCAAAATCTTTTTTACGCCTTCTATACTAAGTACATTTTTGACAAAGTAATTTAACATAAATTGAACTTATGAAAGTTAATACTAACATAGCTTCTAAGTAATCTGTTCCAAACCACATATGGGTCTTTAGTTGCCTGAAATAAATTAATTTTATTTTTATTTTTTATTTTATATACTAATACACCCACAGTAGGATACGAACACGAGTACCCGAATACATTATTTTGATGTCGGTCCAGCCGTGGATCGAACCCGGAATCCATGTATCAGACAGGTATAGTGACCGTTTCGCCATGAATGTCATCAGTGATTGGTTCTTTAATTTTAAAATTTATCTCTAGAATAAAATTTGCACCAAACACCAAATATCTGTTTCCGCTAACTGCCGAACTTAAGGCTATTATGTCATAACATACATTGTAGCTTTTGTGTATGCTCACTTCCGGTAAAGCTTTCCAAATTAAAGTTTTGTACAAATATCCATCACAACAGCTACACGTAGTGTGGTAGGTAGTATGATTTGTCGTTATTTCAATGTTTTTTTCTTTATATATATTTTTTTTATTTAGACATACAAACTGCATAGTATAATTAACATTTACAACACAATAATTTCTATAATAATAATGTACCCTATATACATGGTAATTATAAGTATGTACGGCATTCTCGAAATTATACAATGACATGTTATTGCTTATTGTAAAAATATTATTTTCTCTTTTTTTTTATAGTACGGAAATAGCAAACGAGTATGCAACCCACCTGATGGTAAGTGGCTACTGTCGCCCATGGACATCTGTAATCAACCCTAGATAAAATCAAAGTCTCACCTAAGGTTAGCCACAGATGCGTTGCTACCCCTGAGTAAGATGGAATGCCTCGGAAAAGTATGTCTCCCTTACCACGCCCTTCAGACCAGAACACAGCAGCGCATAACACTGCTGTTATTAGGCAGAAATAGGTGCGGCGTTGGTGCTTCCGGAGTCGAACTACAAAGAGTTCTACCACCTTCAAAATTCTACTATCTTCTTGTCTGTAGTATGACTTCAAATAAAGATAATATGAATTATATGAATCATGTTATGTCTTATTAAGATATATGTACGAAGTAAAATTATTGCCTAGCGAACTAAATTCCAATTACACATTTTAAGTATTTACAAAGCTGAAATTTTGAACACGTATAAAATAGTTCCAAAAATTCTTACAAATTGAAAAAGATTTGAACCTAACAGATTCGATTACCACAACCACTTTTTATCGAGATGAGTGGCATTGACTTGTCTTGGGCCCATAAATGTAAAATTATAAAATTAATTTATTTTAATAAGCTTTACTGCCACATAAAAACTAATATATAATTTACTAGCAGACCCGTGCCCACTTTGTTGGGCATTAAAAGAATTGTTGGTGTGTTTCGTAGAACTAAATGTTAGGGTTTATGACCCAACTGCCAAAAGGAGGGTTATGTTTTAACGCGTCTGTATGTACATAGGTACCTATTTGCATCTCAATTTGACTAAACATGTATATATGTAAAATTTGGTGTAATTACACTTTGCTTGGTACCTTCAAAGTGTAGGTATATTAAAATTATTATGATTATTTTAATTGTTAAATACTTCTTTGCATACAATATTGGATGTAGTGTTATTATCTGGCAGCAAAATATATAGTTTTTATGCATATCCAACCCGAGATAAACCAACATGTAATACATCTGATTATGGGAATTCTTTTTTAAATCAATGCCTCCTCTTGTATTATCTATATAAAAAAACGGAAAAAAAAACGTTTATTGTATGGGAGTCCCTTAAATATTTATTTCAATTTTATTTCATGAATTATTTTTAAAATTAATATAATACTAAATTTACTGTGAATATTTCAAGCGTCTACCTTTTGCCGTTATTAATATTGTGCAAAAAATATATTTGTCTTTTGGTAGCCCCCTTAAAACTGCTAATATTGTTGAGGACTAAGTTGTAGCCCGTATTAGAATAATACGCTTCTACATAGTTGAGGTATAGTAAGTAACATCAGGTGACAATAGAAATAACTGGGGACCGATAGTGGCTAAGGATTATGCCCGCCTCCATACGCCGGAGGACACTTAAGCCTTTGGTCCTAGCTATTATCATATCGCTCACTGAATGCAAAAGGGCCACAAATTAAAATGCATCTTTTTTATATGACGGCCAAAACAAAATTTGGGAACGATTTTTTCAAATTTTTCGTCCTTTATATTGTGATAATAAAACATGTTAATATGGTATTTAGATGCGTTTTACGTGCTCTATCGATTAAAAATACCACCATTTTCATAGCTGCTACTCATGAAGCTAAAAACGCACAAAAGTCCCTTTTGTATTCAAAATTTTGATCAATGACAGAAAAATTATGTCAAAAATAAAATCTATTTTAAAATATAAATGGTCTATTATATTTTCTTCGAAATAATAATTAATCTAAAATGTCTCTTAATAGTGACAGTTCAAAACATGTTAGTTAACAGACAATAAAACATTATCTAAAATAAATGACATCTACAACAAAAAAATCTGAACTTCTAATAATGAATAAAGTACCGTTAAAATTATTGAGATCAAATTGTGTGATCATTATTCTAATCACAATGAAATATCTCTAAAACTGTAACATTATTAATTTGTAGAATGTCGTTTTATAGGCAAGAATCACATTAATTAACTAAAAATACTCAACACATTGATCGGTCTGAAAATTACATCTTATTATTAAACTTCTACAAATTACAATTCAAAAATAATTCAGATGAATTTTAATAACTAAATAACACACATTATGTATTTAATAATGATATACAAAGTTATAAAATCACATAAATTAGTTTTAAAGGCACTTTCTTTTTTATAAAAATTAAAATCCTTAATCTAAGACACTTTCTTATTAAATGATTAGAAAAATTATAAACTTTCATAAAAACTTTGGTAATATTTAGGTATAATATTCTTTTCAATAAGTGTAACTATTCCCTGTTTTTTGTTTCACTTACTTTAAGTTTATGTTTGTAAATTTTTTTTGGCAATGCTATAGTATTAAACTTCTTTTTTGTCAGTGTGGCTACCGAGGTGAGCTCTTCAATATTGTAAGAAATCTTAAATAAAAACTTTTGTTTATAACCTTGATGCACTTTGATAACTTTTATATCGCCCCATTTCACTTCTTCACTATCTTCGGTAGTGGTATAATTGCCCACAACCAGAGATTTTAAGTCCAAAAAATATGTAAGCTCATGAACCACGAAGGGTGTACCTTTTTTTTCTTTGCACTTTTGATTAGGATTATGTACTGGTCACCAGACCAGTACATAATCCTAATCAAAACTGCAAAGATTATGTACCAACATAAACAGGCGAGGATTTTAATGTGCTTGAAATATTTCTTTGGATTAAGGAGTGGGCAGCATCACCGTCATTTTGCGTGTACCCTTTTATAAGAAATTTATGAGTGATACTTCTTAACCTATTATAGATTAATGGCTGAGGTTCCACATGAGAAGTTTCGGGTGTGGGTGAAATGTTAAAATTTGTATGTATTAAGTCTTGGTGGCACATCATTCTCCGAATCATAAGATACATCGTTGTAAGGTTGAAAATGGGATCGTTAACACTGTCATCTGAAGAAAAATCGGCATTTGATGAACTATTTGATGTTGAAGAATCGCTAGAGTCTGAGTCAGAGTAACTTGAATTACCACTTGAGGCGCTCGGTTCAGCGACTTTCCCTGTCATTTTTTTATGAGTTGTTACATATTCTATAATTCTATATAAATAATGATAGGTCAGGCTAGCTATCTGGTATGGAATTTTTGTATTTGAGGAATCATTGGATAGTGGGTTTGGGTGAAGAAGTACTAGAGTATTAGGTTCTAGTGCATCTTGAATGTTCTGAGTCGATAAAGGTGGATCATTATCTGATTTTTGAGTAAAGGTCGCCATTTCCTAAAATTAATCGTGCTCGGTTATTCATTCTGCAATTAATAATTAATCATATCATTTAAAAGCCAAGCCAAAGCCATGCTCAAAACACAATTCACGATTATTTACATCATCATCACCCTCTTACAGACCAGAGTCCACTGTTGTGCGTATAATATTATTAGATATTGGTAGTAAACATTTAGTATAATTCTAAGTTTAATAATAAAAGCGTTTGTTTTAATGCCCATAAAACAGCTGTATAAAATACAATTTAAAACTTAAAGATAAAAAATATTTAACATAATCATAAATCATTGTCACACAAAACGGACACATTTCTAAACTTCCTACTCTAGCTTTCAAAAAAATAATAATCAATCCACGCATAATTTCATGCAATACGAACGCATTTCAAATATGGCACTGTTGTAATAAAAAATAAATTATTATTGCACGATGTTTGAATGCAATACAGACGTATTGCAAATAATGGCCCTGTTGTATTACAAGATATAATTATACTTATGTTGATGTTTGAATGCAAAACGGACATTTTCCAAAATATGGCACTTTTGCGGAGAACTATGGGCACGAACTGCAGTATTATTTCGCTTTGTAGCCTTTTTGCATGCAACTGACGTACGTTCGCGTCGAGTTTCTTGTTGCAACTGACAAAATGGCTGCTTTGCTCTGAAGTTGGCTAACAAAATGCACCAATGCAAAAATGGCAGTCAGTCGGTTTGTGAATAGTGATGCAAAAATGACAGGTGTCTTTTTTTACAAAAATAATGTAGTCGATTTAGACCTCATTTTTGCAATAAAATGATTTTGAGAAATTTTTGATTTGTGGCCCTTTTGCATTCAGTGAGCGATATATGAAATCGTTCAACATTGGTTACTAGCCCCGTGTTTGACGACCCGCATGGCGGAGCGGTCACCATGCCGGTCAGACATGCAGTGGGTTACGGTTTCAATCCCAGGCCAGACAGACATCTGAATGATGAATTTAGATTTCTCTTCTGGGTCTGAGTGTTCGTGTATTCGTCTTTGTGTGTCCATGGTACCCACGACTCAGGAGAAAATCCAAGTGTGGGGCTATGAGTGTAGAAAGCGTTAGTTAGTGTTAGTGTAGCCGTCGCATAGGACCAAGAACACATAGGACAGCATGATAAATGCTCCAGCCCCTTAGTTTTAAATCGAGACGTGCTCAATAAAACGATATGAAAATTTCTATTTTGAGCATTAAAATAAGAATAAATTATACAATTTGTCATACATCACAGCAACCTTGAACCTTTCCAGACTTAATTGCGAGTGGTTTCTGTGACAAATGGCGATCTTCTAAGGGTGATCCTCGGGAGGCATCCATAAATCAAATATGCCGCAAGAGGAGCGCAAATCTCCGCCATTCGTCCCATGATCCTTCTGTACGGCTTAATATGCTCCAGAGACTATGAAACCAGGAATATGCTGTACCAAAACAATTATTACTGAAAACTAAAGACCAGGCGGATTGATTGAAGTCATGTATCTGCTTGCAAGTAATCATCACTAAATGCCCGTCAAAGTGATTGAAATTTGACCGTATAAATATAATATGAATTTTCTCAATTACATCGTTTTTTGTTTTTTTATAAGGTACTTAAGGCGAAAACCGTTTTTACTACTATTAAGGTAATGAATACAGTTTTCGTCATAAATTTTGAAGATGTTTTGAAAATATCCAGTATGAGAAAAATAAATTATAGCTAAGCTGATTGAACAATAACTTATAAAGTTACATGAAATTTTCTTAATTTCAAAATATATATTTTTAAGAAACATAATTAGAAAAGCTTTTAAGTTTTAAAAAAACCGGCCAAGTGCGAGTCGGACCGAGTTCCATGTATGGGGTGCCCCTAAATTTTATATATTTTTTATTTTTGTACATTATTCGGAAAGCGGTTAACAGAAGACACTTACCTACCAAGTTTCTTCAACTCTGTAGTCATACTAGTTTCCGAGTATAGTTTCTGTGACAAACGGACATACAGACGGACGGACAGACAGACATGACGAATAAGGGTTCCGATTTTTGCCATTTGGCTACGGAACCCTTAAAAACGTATAAATGTATTTTACATCGTTAATTTAATTATTAAAAATTTTTTGATGGCAACATCCTACTACTTAAAGAGGGATTTTTGATATTGTACCCTGAGTATTAAATGGAGGAGGATAAAGTTGATTTATTTTTATAGACAGCGCGTACATTGCCGTGAAAAAAAATGGTAATTTAAGAAAAATATGATATGATCATTTCAATTTTAACAACTTTAATGCCTACGACTTGTGACGAACGATGATATTCCTGAAGGGTTGTCTGAGGGTGTCTAGAGTGGGTCCATAAATCAAATATGCTACAATGGCCAGGCAAATCTCGGCGATCCGTTCAGTGATCCTATTGTTATACATAGTTTAACTACCAGAATTGATATACTTATTAGTTACCGTTCTTGATTGAAAATGTACTGTGGTACAATCCATACATATAATAAAAATAAATATTTCCCATGTTTACAGATCGCTTATAAGTATAAAAAATCGTTTGGAGCACTGAAAATAAGTAATAATATAAATATCTAAAACATTTTAAACGTTTATCTGTCTATTTATCTGCTTATTTGAATCGTATCATACTAAAACTACTGGATTTAATTAAATAATTAATTTTTATGTCCGGCTTTTTATTTCGTTTTCATTTCATTCAAATCTATCACATATGTATGTATATCAAAAGTTAAATATTGTTTTTTTAAATGACTATGAAACACAGCTAGTATTCGAATATGTTTCAAATTTACTGGGGGTTATAGTTGCTAGGTACGAGTATATAAGTGAAAACATACGTGAGGACTGTTGGTTTTGTTGGACCTCTTGTAAATACACGTCATGAAAAGTGAACACCAGTAGCCATGGATATAATTAATTGAACCCAAACAGAATGAGTATCCTTCTCGAGTTTGGCCACACAGACTGAGATAATATATCTCGAGTGGGTGAATCACCCTCACCTCCATGCTTTCACACAGCAGTGCTTGCTACAGCTGTTATTATATCTTTAAAGTAGCGATGAGCATGCAATCCACCTGATGGTAAGTGGTCATAGCTACCTATAGATAGTAGATAGATTGATAGATAAAACCCCTGGTCTACCAAAACCACGGTTTCTATCTGAAATCGTAAGTTTACGTTAAATGCTTAAATGCTATTTCTGCCTTATAACAGTAGTGTGTTGCATAAACGCTGTGTTATGTTTAAAGAGTTTGGTAAAGGAGATTTATCCGAGGCGTTCTTACTTAGTTCTCAGGGGTAGCAACGCATCTGTGGCTAACCTCGGGTAAGACTCTGATCTTATTTGGGGTTGATTACGGGTCCACGGGTGGCAGCGGCCACTTACCAGCAGGTGGACTGCATGTTCATTTGCTACTTCCATATAAAAAAAAACGTTGGTGCCATGGAAGCTGATTTCTACCACCTTTTCCATATAGAAAATTCAAAATAAAGTTATCCCTAAGATTTCATTCTTTCGAATTTTCTCATCAACTTTCGCATTAACAATCATCTCGCTAAGAAAGATTATTACGGATAAAGGGAATAAATATTAAGTGAATTTTTATTTCATCAATTTCCTGCGAACTTGAGGTAAGGGAGGGTGAGAGGGCTTTCGGAGGAAAGTGATCTCATTTGCTCCCTCACTGATGAGTGCCTCCGTATCACATACTCTACGTCATAACCAGTTTTTGATAAACGGAAGATTTGGTAAACGGAAATAATTTGTGAGAAAATTAATTTCACGGCCTTTTATAGATATAGAAGCAAATAACCAACACTCAAAGCAAATAAACATCCACTTGATTTTAAGTGGCCACTGACCCCCATAGTTCTGTTATCTACCTAAGATAAGATTAGTCTTTTTATCAGACTGAAGTAGCAAACGAGCATGCAGTCCACCTGATGGTAAGACGTTACTACCGCCCATACATCTGTAAGCAACTTCATATATTAGGTGTTCTATCTGAAGTCGATCATAGATACGTTGCTACTCATACATAAGTGAGCCGGCAACCACACCATTCCACCGAAACGCACGAAATGTTTCACGGTAGAAGTTGGTGTGGCAGTGGTACTTCCTCGGTCGAACCACACCTTTCCCGGGTTCGATCCCCGGCCAGACAGAAATCTGAATGATGAGTTTAGATTTCTGTTCTGGGTCTGGGTGTTTG
>MOOZ01000585.1:717032-728559 GCA_002930495.1 Cecropterus lyciades | reverse complement strand
CCATGGTACCCACGACACAGGAGAAAATCCTACTGTGGGGCTATGAGTGTAGAAAGCGTTTACGTTTACGTTTACACTGGTCGGAAAACATTACCCCCTTCTGACGCAGTCGGGTTGTCCCTTCCCCCCTTTTAAACCTGTTCACAGGCGTCATATTTGAAACATTATAATATAGTCTAGATCACTGTAAATTGAGGCGATTCTAATGATATGTCATAATCCGACAAGCTATTTGGGGTTGCGCATGCTAAATACACGCATACACTCGAAAAACATTATCCTCCTTCCCACGGAGGATAAAAATGTAATGTATTACCATTTCAAAACAATAACATCATTGTCATAGTTAGTAGCACGCACTAAAATAACTACCTAAAATAGTATCCATATACCAAACACATATAACAAAATATTGCACTATTTTCACTTGTAACGTACGACAAAAAACTATTAAAAATGACAAAATATCCATTTGAAATAAAATTCGTGTAATTTTTGATAATACCGATACAAAACCTATATTTTATTGCTTTGTAGATGTGCGTCACGTTAAAGTTGAAAACAATGTACAATATTTTATTTTATCTTTTTAGATAAGATAGCATTTTAAATCGTTATTTTAGTAACTACTTCAATGAAGTTATTATTTTGAAATGCTACATAATTATGCTTACATTTTTGTTCTCTAAATAAATTTAAGACTATAGTGTGATTTATTATACTCGTATATCAGAAAGCTTTTTATAAGGTTATTGATGTGAAACATCTATAGGATTTACCTGCAAATCTGATTGTTGGCGTGGCGATGCTTGCATTTATTGATAGTGCGTCATCTGTTATACATTGTTGGGACTATTTCGTATCGGACATAACTAAACAAGCTGCGGTGTTAACTTGATACGTGCGTACGTAGATGGCGTTATTTTCATTATGCTATATATTTAGTTCCTGTCGCAATCTTGCCTTTAATGTATATAATAATAATAATAATAATAATAATTTTTTTCAGATAGTAATCCATAAATTTTGTTAGATGATGGTTAGTAACAATATGTGGCCTATGAAATATGTTAGTATTGTTAGTAAATACACATTAACTTAATTATAACGTTATGTCGTTAACCCTAGGACGACTTCCACCCAGCGCCCCTGAATGGGACAGTCAGGCCTGGCAGTAATCATCCTTAGGATGCGATTGTCACTGCTACGCAGTCGCTGCAGTGGGGTGGCTGTTTTTTGAGCATGATGGCATGGAACCCATCACAACCTGCTTCTGCAAACATTCCTGAAGTGCTGCAGCACCACAACGGTCCCAGCAGCATCCGGAATACATTATTATATTGGACTCGCTTATATTACTTGTACGAACACGATGTTTCACATCTGCCGGGCGTCCCGTGACGGCTATATTTTTATTTTAATATTAAATCAAATTCAGCAAAGACACGTGCGCCTTAAAACAATCTTATATTCGGCTTGATTTAGTACATGTCGCTCCCAAAGGAAATATAAATACGGTATTGAAATCGCAAAATGTATCGAAATCCCCTTTCAGAGTAATGTGGATATGTCCAATAAGTCTTGGCCTTCTCCTTCTCTCGCTGCTCGAACATTTTGTTCAGAACGAGGGGGTTTTGTTTTGGGACTTGCGGGTCGGATATGACTGGAAATTCTAAGCGTTCGATGGGTAGGAGCTACTTAGAACTATGAATATTTATAACATATTAGCTGTAGGTTGCTCTCGGTGAATCTTAAGTCGTTTTTGTATGAAAATGCATTTGATTATTCTTTTCCGACGGTACGGCTATATTGTTTACCGTATCATCTATTTCTGAATTTTAACAATAATATCTGTCGTTGAAACTTGTTGTATACACCACTATTGTACGAGACAATTTCATTCTCAATTTCAAAGTCAACAGAAACTAAGTCAGCGTAAATTATGTAAACAAACCTGTTATAGGTGATGAAAAGTGTCACTCCATTACTTTAAGATAACATCATCAGACGTCATCGTTCAGAGAAAATTCGCAAAATAACTATTAAAAATAATTATATTGTATTCACCTACGAACACATTGGTGATTTAAGAAGAGTAATTTTGAGCATTGTTGCTTTTCCATATATGTATATAATTAAAGGATACCGATTATTTTTTGAAGTGAAACTGAATATGGGCTACAGTGATTAATTAATTGATTTTTTTTTTTTATTTTTGACTTAACTATTACTTAATCTCTCGTAGGCTACTTTTCAGAAGTTTTATTTCTGCCGTGTGTGAATTGCTTACACATATTATTTTTTATTGAAGTCGCCTATGATCTCTGTGATTATGTCTCAGGTGATAGGACGCTAATAAGTCGCGTTTGATTACCCAGGTTGTCTGAGTAGAATAGACTTTTGGTTTCTAGGGTGACTTTAGCCAGTTCCGGGACTAGAATAGGGCTACGGTATCACCTCCCTGTCGTAAAAGGCGACTAAAAGGGGGCTTCCGGGGTTGCGGGCGGCAAGAGAGGAAGCTCGAGCCATCCAGCCAAGCAACCTCGGGAAAGACGGCGGCATGTGTGGTCGTATGCCGTCGTACATCTGAATGACGGTGAACGATAATGCTCACAGAGTAGAGCCCGTAAGGGGCATCGCGCTCGGAGGATTCCGGTTGTGTTCCGCTGGAGATCCCGGAGTCATCCACAGCGCTGTGGACGGCTACCGGGGGGTTTTAATGCAGTAAAGATCCTACATAACCCGATGTTGCTCCCACGGCGACGGGTACCTTTTGAAAGTTTCCCCCTCGTTACAAAAAAAGGCTGACTATAGCCAGTTTACCCTAGAAACATCATATACATTGCTCGTTTGCTGCTATATTCACAGAAGATAGTGATCACTTATAACAGGTAGATTGTATACACATTTGCCATATCATTCTTATAAAAATCACTCATTGTTGTCACCGTTACCATTGTAATCAATTTTATTCCCCGCGGGACGTAGAGTGTAATAAAAATATTTATGCTTACCTACAACTGTAAGTTCTTGCCTTGTGTTTCTCTATTTTATGGAATTTTACTTATTGGTATGCAAGTAGCAAATGAGCATGCAATCCTAATGGTAAAAGCTATTGCCGCCCATGGACATCTGTAATCATCCTCAGGTAAGTTCAAAATCTCACCTAAGGTTAGCCACAGATGCGTTGCTACCCCTGAGGACCAAGATGGAATGCCTGGGAAAAGTTTGTCTCCCTTACCATACTATTCAGACCAGAACACAGCAGCGCATAACTCAATTGTACATTTTTTTACAAACAAATTGGTGAAAAAAATGCTCCCGCTCTGTGTAAATTCGAGATACACGTTGCATCATTAGTCATATCTTGTGCAAATTCCCTCGTTTCCTTTACATGAATGTCAGATAACGCTGAGGGCTTAATACGTGAGGTTCGAAAAATAAATTGTACAATGTAGAGCTCAGTACACAAAGAAAAATGTTCTATTAGGGTTGTTGCCTGTTGAAGTATGGTTAACTAATTAATTTATCCGTTAAATAAATTACCATATAATATTATTTGTAATAAACAAATTGTTTACTAACTAAAAATCTATAAAACAATCATGGTTCGTAAATGGTAGAAGCATAGTGCTTCGACTTTTGACTATTTTTTAGTTAGCAGTGTAACTAAATCTAAAATAATGTTATATAACTTTAATTTATACTTGCTCTTGATAGAGTTAATGGATTCAAATGTTGAAAAAGACTAATTATACTACTTGTTAGACTATACCTTCAAGAAAGGGACTTGAAATACATTTTCAATCTTTTATACTAAAAGCAGAAAATTTGATTTGATGCGGTATTTTTTTGCTAATATATGCGATGTGTCAATACGCTTTTATTTTTATTATACATATATAGAAATAGCTATGCCCCGCGATTTCACTCGCTTTTTAAAAAGTTACTACGTACTTGATATTATACTTATACTTATACCTTCAACAACTTTAACATAAAAATGCATTTCTTTAAAGAAGACTAACCCCAAAAGATCATCATACCAAACCACCATACGGTGATATGGTGACCACAACTATTTCTAGCGTGAAGCGGTTCTTACGTTTCGAGGGAAGCGTGTGGTTGTCGGCTCACTTTTATACGAGGCGACCATCTTACTCCTCAGGAGTAGCAAAACATGTATGATCGTCTTCAGACCGAACCCTATTTCTGTAAGAAGTTGCTTACAGATGTCCATTTGCTACTTAAATGTAATAAAAAATATATTATAGTCTCCACATTCGTCGCAGGCAACAGCTGTAAGTATTCGATATTCGTCGTTATCAAACTCAAAAGACAAATCACACTTCATGTGTTTAATCTTTCATTTTTTGCGATTTCCGCACTAAACATCTGTGACCACTTAATTTAATGCAAGTGTGATAGCATATCTAATTGATCTTATTAAATGTTCAGTCAGATAGAAGTGACGTAGAGAGCGGGATAGTCGTTGTTACGATTGTCTTATGCACACTCTACATATATTGTATGCACCGGTTACATTGTCCCTGTACTCTTAGTACGAATTTATTACGTAAACAATTATAACGTAAACAACATTAGTAAACAATTATAGTTTTAAGGAAATATAATAAATTCGTACTAAGGACTGATGGACAACTGATGTTGCATAGCACACTTAAATGTTTCTTCTATGTATATCTACACTAATATATAAAAATGAGATAGTCTGTGTGTCTGTTTATTACTCAAGAACCACTAGCCCGATTTACATAAATTTTTGGGTGGATGTAGCTTATTTACCTGGTCAACTTGTAGGCTACTTTTGATTACAATATCTTGCACAATTTAAAGATGGTGACTATTTTTATGTCCCGTAGTGAAGCACGAGTACTTCAGCCGCGCCTAACATCGCTTCCACATACCTTTGATCATGTTATCGTGATTAGCAATTTTCGTATATTATCGTATAATCTTCTAGATAATATTTGAAGTTTGGTGGGAGCGCGGCCTTAAATGCAAATTATAAATGTTTATATAAAGAGTTCAATTTATATTCTAATTCGATGGGTTGCCGCTAGAGGACGTGTTGTCAACGATGGCTCCTAAATGGAGCTGTGGTGAGGAAACTTTAAAGTCTAACTAAGGCACTGAAATGGAAAATTGTCTCGGTATATAGGTATCGGAGAGAACGTTATCTTAATTTAGCAAAGTTTCCTTTTAAATACTTTTGTTTCATGATAATTATGTTTTAGTGTTATTAAAATACTTGCAAAAGATAGTAATGACACAAAATTTAAATGAGATATTTTTGATACCATTTTTATATTCATTATATCGTTTCAACATTTTTAATAAAGATTACAGAATGTTTATTGGAATTAATGAACGCACGGACGGAAAAAATCTAAGCCTGATATATGTACAATTTTACTAAAGTATTTAGCAATTTTGTGCAAGATAATAACTCTTATCAGTAAACAATGACTGATAAACAGCATGTGAGTGAATTATTTTTACCTTGAATGTTGAAATACCCACATAATATTTAGAAGCATTATGTAAATGCTAATTTTCGTATTTAAAGATTATGAACATATTTTTAGATTACAAGGAATTGTGATATGGGTGGGTTATTTATTGACTCTCTGTGTAAATAAGAATACTATTTCTTTTCTAGAACATCGTAGCGAGACAAATTGTAAAATTCTATGAGATTTGTGGTACTGTGTTTCTTCAAAGTTATAATTACATCAAAATCACTGTTTTAAGAAAGCCTGACCAGAAATGGCATTCTACGTGCTGATTTACAATAATAAATTAAAAAGAAATCATTAAACAAACATGTAATAAATAAAATTAAAACATTATACATTTTTTAAACAAAACTTAATTTATATAGATGTCTCTAAGGATAAAGTATATAGGCTACTTGATGGAGAGTAGATAATCATCGTCGCTAATAAGCATTTGCAACATCATAACAGTCATCAATGTGTCGCTGGCTTTCAACTAACTAACTAACTAACGATCCACTCACAATCTGCTTAGTTACCACATATATAACGTATTTACAAATGATGTAATTAACATCAAAATTAATAAATGAATAAGTTCTAAATATAATTATGCCGAATATCCTAAGATTTTCATCATTTTGCTATCGAAACTGTACAAATCGTTATCACTCGGAGGCATTGGCACTACAATCGCTTCATTACTATTATTATCACTATCTTCGAGTTCGTTGTTGCGTCTATTATCATTTTTATTTCCATCTCCATCTTCGCCGTCGCCATCTCCACCTTCAGGAGGCACTTCTTCAGTTGTACTTAAATCTGTTGTACTAGATTCCGTAGCTGTTTCTGTTGTACTAGATTCCGTAGCTGTTTCTGTTGTACTAGATTCCGTAGCTGTTTCTGTTGTACTCGATTCTGTTGTAGTTTTCTCTGCTGGTGGTTCTGTCACCTCAACAGCAGTTTCATTCTCTGTAACCACCGTTGTAATTTCAGGTGTAGTAGTTAAACTTTTTCTGAGTTCTTCCAGTTCGTCGCTTAATCTGTTCCTCTGTCCAGCTATAGCTAACGTTGAAACGAACAGACAAAAGGAAAGTAAACTCAGTAACACTATTATCTTATTATTCAACATCCACGCCACTGTTCTTTCAAAATAGTACCTGAATCTACTCATTTTGGTAATTTATCTTAAAACAAAAGGAACGAGTAAAACGCCCCTCAGTGTTCCAACAAGTGCTTTGTATCGACGTTTAAATGTTATCATTACCGACACATCGATATCGTAGATAAAAAATAATCTGGTATTATCGTTTTGTGGATAGTGAAACGAAATACGTAGGTTTATAGTCTAATTTTGGGTAATGGTGCAGTCAATAACATGATAAGTAGGATAAAGTCAGTCTGATGATACCTCATAATTCTAGGCATTGAAATTAATAAATTAAAATATTAATTTTAAATCAAGTTTGTAACGGTTGTTAAGATATATATTGTGGCAGTTATTTTAATCCCGCTAAACGATTATATGTAAAAATGTTCTTTTTTTTTAATTTGAAGGGACTTTTACGTAGTCACAGATGTCATTTTTTTTCATATTGGAGTAGCAAACGAGCCTGCAGTTCACGTAATGGAAAGTGGTTACTGCCGCTCACGGACATCTGTTATCAACTCCAGATAACATAAAAACCGTACCGTATATGCGTCCCTCTGATGGGACCGCCTGAGAATAAAACTGAAATGCCCCGGATAAGTATGTCTCCCTTACCATACCCTTCAGAGCAGAACACAGCAGCGCTTGTGTTTTCTATACAAATAATCGTAATCCTAATTATTTTGTAACTACTTGATAAATATAATGAATCATTTTCTATGACTGATTACGTAAATATGGGTAATAGATACTTATTAAGGATTGTCATCTTATCTCATGTTTAACTTTATATGGGCAAACAGTGATTTGGAACTTACATTATCACACGGTCACTACCTTGTTGTATAGATATCGTGTTAGATTTCCTAGTTAGGCACATTTAATGTAAATAAGGTACGTGTGATTGAAATATAATTTTTACCCGACTGCGTTAGAAGGAGTGTAATGTTTTTTTTTCGAACGTATGTGTATATATATGGTAGTATGTGCGTATGTCAATTTCCTTGGCATGCGTTATAGCCCAAACGGCTTGACGGATTGTTACATATGACATATCATTGGAACCGTCTAAATTTGCAAAATGATATAGGCTACATGTTTTTAAATGGTGGCTGTAAATGAGCAAGAAGATCGAAGGGCTGCCTTTTTATTATAATAACAACATGAGTATAAAATGAAAGCTAGTAAATAGACCATTCCAAAATATTTATTTTTTAATACGTAATACTAAAATTCTTTTAATGGTTATCAAAAACATTGTAAGGAAACCAATGCTCTTATGAGATCTGAACAAAAGTTCTTAAGCGTATGTGAAATCTACTAATCCGAACTTGGCCAGGGTAGTGGAATATTGCCCCAGCTACTACTTCTCGTTTTTGGCAGTTTTCGCGTTACAGAAGGGTGTGGTAACCGGCTCACTCATATGAAGCAACCGTCTGTGCACAGGAGTAGCAACCCATTGGTGATTGACGTTAGATAGAACCCCTGTTCTATGTTCATCCATCAGCCTTTGAAAGTCCACTGCTGGACATAGGCCTCCCCTAATCTGCGCCACTCCGACCGGTCCTGCGCCATCTGAATCCAACGGTAGCCCGCCGTCTTCTTCAGGTCATCAGTCCACCTGGTCGGGGGGCGGCCTGTACTTCTTTTGCCCAGACGTGGTCTCCATTCGAGGACTCTTCTACCGCTACCTGTTCTACGTTAATATGCATAATGTTGGATTGCATAATCATTTGCCGCTCCAACTCCATATAACAATCTTAACAAAAAATATCACACTTATAATAAGCACGCGAATATTAAGATTATTGTGAATAAGGGTAGCTTTTATCTAACAGCCCCATCCCTAATATAGCGAACGAGGCCTAACATTTATCGCAAACTCTCATTCAGAGCCTCCCCTGTTCTCAGGAACAAAGTTCTCTAAGTAACTTTGAAGTTGATAGACGTCGCCTGAATAAGTTCTAATTTTGAGTTTCTTAGAATGGTATGACCTTCATGGGAAAAAAGTTAGTTCACAGAGTACTCATTTCAGTAAATTAATTTACTTTTATCGTAGGTGTTAATTATAATAGCTATGATATGGAACCAGGTTTGGTAATAATCAGTAAAAAATTAAACTTAATCGTCATCTGACATGAAATAATTCATGTCAGATATGTCTGCCAAGCTTGTTGAAGCTTCCGGAGACCAAAAAGCTGGCGGCTACTGGACAAAGATTAAGTCTCGCCGTGCAGCAAGGTAATGCCGCCAGTGTTTTGGGAACCATGCCTCACACGGCCATTCTAGATATATATATATATATAGTAAAGTTACAGAATTCATTTTAAGTTTTTTCAAACTTAAATGATATTATTGACTTTACATATTTATTCATGGATGGCCCATCCCGAAGAGCCAGTTTTGAATTCAAGATCCTACTGATATTTTTAAGTCTGTTGAATATTAAAAAAAACTCTAAAGGCTTACAGGCCTGAGTTGCATTCATATTGCTGCATGAATATACGCATAGTATAGTCCAGCAAATTTGACTTAGTCCCTCCTCATTTAGATAAAATAGCTAGTCATTAATTAGCTTGTCAATAATTATAGTCCCAGATCCCAGAGCCGTAAGACACTACTTATTTTCTAAAGCGTAGGTCTTTCGATTCTAAGTAGTCTTTTATGTATTTTTAGATCAGAGTTACTTAACTTATGACGACCCGCGTGGCGGAGCGGTCACCGTACCGGTCTGACACACAGTGGGTCCCGGGTTCGATCCCCGGCCAGACAGACATCTGAATGATGAGTTTAGATTTCTGTTCTGGGTCTGGGTGTGTGTGTGTTCGTCTTTGTGTGTCCATGGCACCCACGACACAGGAGGAAATCCTAGTGTGGGGTTATGAGTGTAGAAAGCGTGTTTTTTTTAAATATTTTTATAAAGTCATAAAAATTTACTTAACTTAATTTTTTATAAAGTCATAGAAATATAAGTTAAGTAACTCTGATTTTAGGTACCTTCCTCACCTGGTACCTGCGCAGGTGTCACCGGGCAAGTTCCACAAACATGCAGGTATTATAAGTACATGAAAGACTACTTAGAATCGAGAGAACTGCGCTTTAGAAAATAAGTTGTCTTATGGCTCTGGGATCTTACTCTATTAGAAAAAATATCGAAATACTATATTAACCATTTAGATAATTTTAACAGAAATTGTTAATTTATTGCTTAATTATTTATCTAAAATTTGGCTCAATGAAATAAAAAATTAACATGTAAATGTACAGAAAAAGTAAATATTTTTGGTACAAAATTAATGTATTCATTCATTCATTTCAATTTGAAATGAAGGGCCGTATCTAATATTAGATTCTTTGATCAATTCTCGTACATCAAACACAGAAATAACAGAATGATCTCAAGGATCCGTCTGTTTTTGTCCCTTAACACAATGCCTTAAGATAGCGAAAAAATCTTTCCGAATACATAAAAGCAAAAACAAAGGCCAAGTTTTTCAAATAATTTTATTTGCTCATTTATACGATCGCCCGAGTATTGTCGCCTCATATATAACGGGGCTGCAAAATTACACCCTTCACTACAAAAACGTTTATATCAAAGTTGATACTTCCAAATTATAATCTAAGTTGTAACACTCATGGACATTGCACTTTTCCTATGATATACGTCATTGTGCTGCTCTAATTTGTAAAGTCGAAAAAAGGTATGGTTTAAAGCCCAAACCGTTGATATTTTCTAGGCATCTATCAAAATTTTATAAAACCGTCCAACATTTTATTTTAATATACTTAAGTACAATAAATTTTATATAATTCAATTTATAATATAACGCAAAAAAATATTATAAAGACAAGCACAACTTGGCTCATGCACTGCCGAGTGTGTAGACGTTTACGCGTCGCTCCACTTGAGAATCTAATTAAACTACACGGTCGTAATCTTCAAAGGCAGAGGCTGCGAGAATTTTTCCGGATACCGTCACTGGTATGTACTATTGTCGTTTCCAAATAAAATTGTTTTTCCCGCTGAACAGATTAGTCGAAATCTTTTAAAAACGTAACGAAACGTAAAATGAAACGAATTTTGTATCGAGCAACCCTTGGGAAATACAGAGACGAGATGTCACACCTGATTTCGTGTGTCACTGCAAATATATTTTATAGATGATTGGGGCTTTGATCTCCGGGCCTTTAATGTTGATTACTTTCCATCTATAACCATAAAGTACAGTACATCAATATAAAGGTTCTATACGAGAATCGATGTTTATATTGCACGATAAATAAATATATCGTAATTAAAAGTATGTGAATTTCCTTTATAATATTGAAGTATCAAGCAAGCATGCATTACATCTGATTATAAGAGATTAGATTCTATAAGAATTCTACCTGAGGTCAGGAACCTGTCCTTGCATTTCGATGGAAGGTTGTGGATACCAGGTGTCTTATATACGATGTCATGTTAGACCTTTTGAGCCTCCGGTTGTGTTCCTTTGGAGATCCCTGAGTCCTCTTCGCAGCGCCGAAGACGGCCACAGGGGGGGTTTTAGTGCGGTAAAAATCCCACATAACCTGGCGTCGCTCCCACGGCGTCGGGTACCTTTGGAAGGTTTCCCCCTCGAAAACAAAAAAAAAAGACCTTTTGAGCGGCAACGCGTCTGTGATCGGTTGCTTATAGAACCTCTGTTCTATATTCAATTGGTTGCAAATGTTCATTGAAAAACAACTTACCATCAGGGGGATAGCTTGATTGCTTGAATTTGAATAATGTATGAAATTTGAATTGATAAAAAAAAACACATTTTAATATAAGTCATACCTCATTTGACGGTGGTAGAACTCTTTGTGTTTCGAC
>MOOZ01000585.1:677415-688360 GCA_002930495.1 Cecropterus lyciades | reverse complement strand
AGGCTATATATCATCAAGCTGAGACCAGCAGGAGCGGAGCACCAATGAAGAATGTTTCAAAATCGGGGTTTTTTTCTCTAATGAGAGCTTCCGCTGCATGCGCTGCGTAAACGGTTAAAGTTTCTTCAACATTATGTATGACAGAATTGATCCCCTTTAAAAGTTCTAAAAAAAAGTCAGCGACAGCTGTCTATCTTTTCAGGTAAACTCACTGTTCCCTTTTATATGATAACCAAATTTCTTCCAAAGTAATGCATTATTTGCTAAAGCTGTTTTTATAAATATAATATTTATTCTTATCCAAATAAATACATAAATTAGTTTTCTTTGTAGTTACTAATACGCGGGTGAAACCGTGGGGCGCAGCTAGTACTGAATAATAATGGTGGAATAATACTTTTTTAAATATTTACTTTGTAAGGTTGAATGAGTATGGTTGACCGTGGTAACACCTATTTCTAGTTTCTAACGTAAAGTATTACTTACGATTTAGAGTAATATCAACGCTGAATTCATACATTTCATTATGTTACGAGTACTCAAGATATGCGGTTTGCTCTCCGTGTCCAGTATAATAATGTGCTGAGGGCAGTATTGGGGATGCTACGACACTGTAGTGCGTCGGAAATGTTTGCGGACGCCCGCGTGGACGAATTCTACGCGATCGTTCGCAAGCGTGCCGCATCCATGATGAACAGGCTCGTGAGCAGCACCCATGCTATCCTTGGTATATTTGCGTACAGGTTGGACGGTCCTCTCTGCAGATGCTGGAATGGTGCACATAGTCATAAGTTTAGATTAGTTTTGGTTTAGTTTAAGGTATTAATTTAAGGACTAACATAGGTTTAAGTGGTCATTGTTTACTAACATCTTATTGTATGAACCATGTCTGAATCAAAGTTATTATTATTATTATTATGAATCTCTTTGTGCCGATATTTCGACCAGTGAGTACAGTGAGAACATAATAAAACATTTTTCACGATTTTGTGTATACGGTTGACGACTCAATTTCATATCAAGCGACCATTAGTTCTTGGGACTAGCCTCGTCTGTAAATAACTTCAGATAGAACCCCAGTTCTATATGAACTTGCGTGCAGGTAATAATAACAAAAAAAAGTCTACCAATCCACACTTTACCAGTGCGCTGAACTGGTCTAAGCCTTTCTCACTCAGAAAAGAAACTAATTAGTGACGACCACATATAATAAAAGTAGGAAATAAACATGAATAAGAAGTGACAAGAAGTCATAGCCGTCTATTAACATCGGTATTCAAAGTTCAAATCAGACAGAAAAACTACCTTAAATTGGTCTATTTTTATATGTAACGGGTAGTCACGATACGCGTTTTTTAATTTCTTTATTGCCGATAGATACTTAGACTCTGCATGGGTCGTGATCATGGTGAAACTGCGATTACGGAGCAACCGTTGCCAAGCACTGGTAGTAGATTTTCCTACCTACCTTACGCCTTCATTGTTTTTCTTTCTAGTTTTCTTATCACAATTAGTTAAGAATTAATTACATCTTAAATTGATAAGAGAACGCTTAAAAAAGTGAATCCATTATAGAAGTGGTTGTATTAGTACAACCTTTTTTGTTTGTTTTCGAGAGGAAAGCCTTTAAGAGGTGTCGGAGAAGCGACGCGGGGTCATTGGGGAGTTTTACGCATTAAAATCGCCCCGTTGGCCTTTTTTCCATGCAGTGAAGGAGGGATCTGGGATCTCCAAAGGAACGCAACTGAAGCCTTCTGAGAATATTGCCCGTCAGGAACACCCAGATGACCGGCTGAGCCCACCGCACCGTCTGGTATTAACGACGTTATCCAACCACATGCACCTTCGATCATCCCGGGATCGCTTGCTGGACGGTTCGAGCTTCCATTCAGGCAGCCCCTATTCCCAGAAGACGCCTTTGAGTCACCTCTAACAATAGGCAGCTCATACGGCATACTGTAGCTCTATTCTTGACCCAAGATTACAGGGACGAACTAATTACAACCTACAAAACAGAATATAGCAGCGCTGTACTATCACTCACTACTAACGATAAACTTGTGCGTGCTGAAAATTTTGTTCTATAACATAGGTATTATTACAATAATCTAGTCATAAACTAACACGTTCATTTCGCGCCCCGCTAGTGTTAGGACAAGACAATTGGGGCAAATCGGATTTTGTAAATAGGCGAAATTGGGATAAATAAAAGAGAATGAGATTTGGGAAAGCGCTGACTGAGGGCTGTTCTGATACGGATCGGATTTAGGGCGGTTCGCTTCAGATCTGCGATACACGGCGGATTGAAGGACATTTGAAACTCGGGGCAGGTGCGCAAACTTTAGACTTGAGACTAAAAATAAGAAGAAATACGAAAAAAAAAACTTTTAGGCGCTTTTTACGACTCTCTCCGTCATCGTCTTCAAACCATTATTGTCCCACTGCTGGGCACGTGTCACCTCGCAAAATGAGAATTTGCCATTGTTCATCGCGCTGTTTAAATCCGAATGGCACTCCTTTATGGTGTATAGATTTCGTCAAGATGTTTTCCTTCACCGTAAAACGTAATTAATTCTAACCAAATCTAACACGCGTATTGTTTTAGTAAAATAAGCACGTGCCTGGAATTTGAACATATCTATCTATACATGGGTCTTATTCCCCAAATAGGGCTAAAATCCTACCTAAATCAGTAGTTAGATGCCGATCAAGTAGATTTCATTATCCATGTGGTTGAACCAGCGTAGATCGACCGGAGAGGTACTACCGTCTCATCTATTTGTAACGTGAAGTAATTCTTGCGTTTCGTTCGAATGGTGTGCTTACCGGCTCACTTATTTATGAGGTGACCATCTTAGTATTTGGGAATGGCAACGCATCTGTAATCGATTTCAAATAGAACCCCTGTTCTATAGGAAGTTAGAAGACTTGGAAAAGAAGATATGGTCATGGGCGGCAGCAACCACTTACCATCAGGTGGACTGCATGCTCGTTTGCTTCTTCAATCTAATAAAAAAAATGTTTTCGCCCATTATTTCAAAGTACATTGCCAACTATGGCTAACAACGAAAACAAACAGATGCTCGTTTTCTACTTCAACCGAAAAAAAGATTATTACGTATCCATTTGCTTCTTTGATGCAGAAATAAACAAGTTAATAAATACCCAAACAACTATATCAAGAATTAAACTTTTGTTCCCAAGTCCACCGACGCGATGCCTGCATAGGAAATGTAGGTAAATTGTATTAAAATTTGCATGTGTTTTTATCCTGCTGTGTTTTCTGAATAATGCTTACAAGTGGAATTGTTCTTTGAAGAAGGAAATACACAGGTCATTTGTAAAATCAGAAATTTTGGTATTTTAAGGTAATACTACTAAAATCAACAACTTTGGTATTTTAAGGTAATAGGTAATTACTTAATTAGTTCTGTATATGGTTCCGAAACTTATATTTACTTTTGTTCCAGGTTACCGACCGGTTTTTTTTCCTTCCAGACAAATATCTAGATGATGAATTGATAACGTTAGATCACCTCATGTATGCATACATGAAATTATATTTAAATAGGTGGAATATGTTAGGACGACTACACTGCTATTAGTCAGAAATAGATTTTCTTCAAAACAATCATCTAAAGTCACCATAAGTCTAGTCTTAAGTCTATTCAAGTAGTAATCCATCCTAAACCTGAAGACCAATAATTTTAAAATGTTAGTACTATACCTCCATTACTCCACCGCGTTATTTATCTTTCAACTTACTTCCCACAATCTCCGGATAAACCTTGACAAATTTAACGAATCCCTTAATTACAAATGCAAATTAGACTTTGAGATCTTTGAGAGCGGTGCAAGAGAATAGATATGATAAAAATATAACCATTTCAAATCTACAGCAATTGCTCAAATACCTAAAATGTCAAAAGAAATCCAAAATTTCTAAATTTTCCCGTTCCCGAACGTTTGTATGTATGTTTTTCGGTATTCTTAGACAAGTTTGTTATGATTTCGCGATACAATCATTGTTTATGTTTTTGCCTTCACATTGCAATGTATATTCATCGTTAACCTTTTTGTTTCGAGGAAACTGGGCATTGCATAAGACATTAAAAATTTTTAACTATGCAAAGACGTCTAGTTTTGTGATGACCTACTGTGGCGAACTCCCGCTACTCGTCAGCAGATGACGCCATCGTATTCTGAATCATGCTATCGGAGATTTCTCAATAACCTGCATATATATAAATTCCGAACAGAGACTGTCGGAGCACGACCGCTCCGCTAATCATCATCACCTAGCCTGGTGGGAGATCTCCTTTTGCCAAACTACCATTTTTTTAATGCACATAATTAAATATAATTAATATAATAATCAATACCTATAATAATAGATATTGTAAACGATAACGTAGGACACGTTAATTTAAACAGCCACTGCTATCCGTGGTCTATAGTTCTATACCTTCGATAAGTTTAGTAACCTAACTGAAGTCGACCACAGATGCGTTTCCAGCCCTGAGCACGAAGTTGGAATGCGTCGTATACGTATATCTCTGTTACGTGATTCTTCAAACTAAAACACAGCGGCAATTAACACGACTGTTATAAGCACATAAAAGTGTAGCACCAATTCGGAAACAAAGGACTCTACGCCACTAAATAAAACAAATAAAACATCTTAAATGGAAAGCAAATTTTGTATGCTGTCGACCATATACTAAACTTACAATCACAGTGCAGTCAGAATATTAATTCGGACTTATCAAATAGATGAATTATGATGATATTTGAATCATTAAATAGATGTAATTCCTCGATGATTGTCATATTTTCCTATAAGCAAAATACGCGTGCAGTCATCTATGATCTTTTGAACTGACATTGACTGCATCTCGTTAGTGCCAATTCAACTGAAATTAAATTCAAATTCGTTTATTTTTGTAAAAAAAAATTACATGTATGTAACATTTTTATATCATAAATTTCCAACAAACAAGAGGTACTTAAACTATATTCAGTGACTGGGACCGCCCTATTAAGCAATGTAGTCTGTACCAAGAGGCCCCGCTCTTTCATATCATATAATACGACATGTAAGTACAGGATCAATATTAATTGTAAATCTAATATTTTATTATTACAACTAAATAAGTAATGGAAAATATTTTCTTGCGTATATAGTTATGTTTGTATGTGTATGAATCTGTGCGTACGCTTGTATATGTATGTAAGTATATGTGAAAATTCGTCCATGTATAAAAAGTAATAATCGATATTAGAGTTTTACAGTTGTTCCTTCAGTTGTCTTTTCATTTGAAGCTCCGGTTCTCCTCATTCCCGTTTTCAGATCATCTTGTTGATTAGCAACCAAATATAGGCAAAGTTAGCAAATAGGCAAAAAATACAAAACGTACACTATGAAAAGAATTTAATTAAAAATCTCTCTACACTATGATCTTCATGTATACTCATAGAAACTTCAGACTTCATAGATACTTGAGATCAATTGTTGATTGGTGACCAAATATAGGCGAAGTTAGCAAATAGGCAACAAATACAAAACGTATACTATGAAACGTCAAATTATAAATCTCTCTACACTTATAGTTTCAGGAATAAGAATGGTTCACCAGATACAACTGCATTTCCGGGACCAGAACAGGGCTACAGTATCCCCTGCCTGTCGTAAGAGGCGACTAAAAGAGGGCTTCCAGGGTTGCGGGCGACAAGAGTGGGAGCTTAAACCGTCCAGTCGTCGGCATATGTGGTCGCATGCCGTCAATAAAAACAGAAAGTGCGGTGAGCGCAAATGCTCACAGGGGAAGACTTCAAAAGAGGCATCGATCTTGGAGGGCTCCGGTTGCGTTCCGTTGGACATCCCGGAGTCCTTCACACAGCGCTGAGGACGGCCACCGGGGGTTTTAGTGCGGTAAAAATCCCACATAATCCGGCGTTGCACCCATGGCGTCGGGTACATTCTGAAGGTTTCGCCCTCGAGGAAAGACAAAAAAAGGTACAACCGCCTCACTTAGGTCTTGCATTTCGGCAGAAGTGTGTTTGCTGGCTCACTTTCGTATTATGAGGCGACCGTAGTGGCACCTGGGACTCATTTTTTTATAATGTTGAAGTAGATAGCAAACAAGCATGCACTCTACCCGATGGTAAGTGGTCACTGCCGCTCATCGATATCTGTAAGCAACTTTATACATAACATGAGTTCTGTCTAAAATCAATAAAAGATGCGTTACCCTCGAGAACTAAGATGATAACTCTATATAAAAGTAAGCGGGCAACCACACTCTTACACTGAAACGCAAAACCGATACAATAAAGACATTATGTATCAATGTACATCTGTGCATAATATCTTCAAATTGTATCGGTTATATACATATATATATATATACTTGTAGGACATATGTAGATTCGTCGTTATAATCTAATCAAATATGTTGAGCGCCGATTTCGTGACTACGTACTGAGTATGTAAGAAACCAACATATATTTAAATTATTTTTTTACTTTTTTGTGGTATGAATTTGGTTTCTATGTTTTGTTAAAAAAAAATAGATGTAAAAAACGGCACGACATGGTACCGGCATCGACAAAACTATAACAACATACAGTAGCAGAAACTTTACAAACAGCGATCGACAAAGGAACGCTGTTAGCTACATACTTCATTTAAATTACACCGACACGACAATCAGTCTATAATATTAATAAAGAAGTTATACAACAATAACAATAATGAGCTATACACGGGTCGTGGGAGGCAGAATCATTTTATATACAATATTTTGACATGACACCGTCCATGTCTGCACGGACGTACCGTAAGACGGTAGATTTAAATGCATACATGTATAATGTTAATGATTACTATTGTCTGCAAAGACACGCGTCTGACACGCTTTATGTCTGTAAATGTCAAACTACCGCCACACCTCTTGCAGCCCAATAATAGCAGTGTTTGCATCGCTGTGTTCCGAAGGGTGTGGTAAGGGAGATATACTTATCAGAGGCATTAACTTAGTCCTCAGGGGTAGTAGCGTGTCTGTGGCTATTGTCCGGTTCTCTGTTCATATCTGGAGTTGATTACAGATGTCCATGGGCCGTAGTGACCATTTACCATCAGGTGGACTGCATGCTCATGGTGTTTGTTACTTTCATATTAAAAAATAACGTCGGTGTCGTTGCCGTTCCAGTATCGTGTCGTCCATATCAAATTTGCTTTGGGTTCTAGCCAAAACCCTCAAGATACCCATGGTTATTGACAGGATTCAAACAAAACAATTGAAACAAAGTACCCGCAAACAATGCAGCTAAACACAGCGCCCAGGGGAAATCACCGCCCGGCGACAAATCTTCCACCGAAGGTAATCGTGTAACAATACACCATTCCCCCAATAAATTCCATTTATTGCGACCGCGCTGTTTCAGCATGACTTTTTTAGACAAAATTATACTGGGTTTTAAATACACAATGTCTTTTGATATGTTTTTTTTTTGTTTGAATACTTGCAGGAGGCCCTTTGTTTTCAGTATTTTCAGTAGTTTTAAAGGTATTATTTCTATCCGACTTGCTGTAAGGTATTTTTAGCTTAGCTTGCTTAATATAAAGACGAAGCGAAATAATACTTCGTTTTAAATACATAATATTCATAATCACGGCGACCACCGTGGTGAAACGGTCACTATAACGGTCTGACATGCAGTAGGTCCCGGGTTCGATCCCCGGGCAGACAGACACTTAAATGATGTATTTAGATTTCTGTTCTGGGTCTTTGTCTTTATGTATATCCAAAGGTATCAAAGTTTTTGTGTAGTCTTTTGATTCGCATCTGGCCAGCGGAGTAGACTAAAATGACCTAAAGCTTTCTCATTCTGAGAGCAGTTTACGGAACTGCAGCAGTGACAATAATAGCTTAACGACTCATACAAAGCGTTCTGAGTTTTGAGAGCTCTAAGGATTAGGCTTTAATAGATTGATGTAGCAAACGAGCGTGCAGTCCACCCAGTCCAGTAAGTGGTTACTGCTACCCATAGACATCTTCATATAGCATATGAGTTTTACTTGAAGTCGATCACAGATTATTGCTACTTCCGAGGACTAAAATGGTCACCTTATATATAAGTGAGCCTGGTGGTGAGTTCACCTGGTGAAACTATTACTTATTGCAAGCTTATTTACTACATATTAACATTGCTTCCTTAAAAAATAATCTGGAATTCGAAGAATAAGAAGTACAGTAACGAATTGTGTAAAATTAAATCATATATAATAAAGATTCACATGCGTTAGTAAACGGAGCTTTGGGATTTTTTTTGTCCCCACCTTTGGATCCTCATAATATATTATTTCTATTACGATATTTTGTACTTCGAATCTAGAATTCATTCTTAATTTTAGAGTTAATATTTTTAAGCAACCTAGTTTTGTTTTGTTTTTATACTTACACATCATCCATCCATCCACCAGCCTTTTGGGGTCCACTGCTGGACATAGGCCTCCCCTAATCGGCGCCACTCCAACCGATCCTGTGCCTTCTGAATCCAACGGTTCCCCGCTGTCTTCTTCAGGTCATCGGTCCACCTGGTCGGGGGGCGACCCGTGGTCCTTTTGCCTAAACGTGGTCGCCACTCGAGGACCTTTTTCTCCATCGCTCATAATTTATTTAATAAACACATTTAGTAGTTTTTGCTAGAATTTTAACATATTAGTATTGTTTTAATAATTTAATTACTTTATTGCTTATACTGCCTTTTTTAAATCATGATTCTATTATATATATCTAAAAATTACATAGCCTTTCACTCCGTTATTCGAAAAACATGCAGCAACTGTCATATGTTGAAATCCCTCAAACCGTTTGTGCTGGGAGCGTACCAAAGAAATTGACATATTATAACCAGTGTACTTCAACGGGGGACCACCGCTAAACCTATTTCTAGCGTGAAGCAATTCTTGCGTTTCAGTAGAAGAGTGTAGCTGTCGGCTCACTTATATATGAGGCGAACATCTTAGTCCTCGTGAGTATCCATCGACTTCAGATAGAACCCCTGTTCTAAAGAAAGTTGCTTACAGATATCTATTTGCGGCAGCAACCACGTTTCCGAACTGCATGCTCGTTTGTAACTTCAATCTGTATGTACGTACCATATATATGTACAATATATCAACTCGTGACGCAGACGTGTAAAGATTGATATTTCCACTCAGTTACGGAGCAGTTAAGATTTTCATCGATTTAGCACAAATCCGCAAGCCATACAAATGCTAACGAGGGTAAACCTTTAAAGCTATTGTATTGAATTATACGATTGTTGCTGATTTTTCTCCGTATTACGTTGTATCTTTTTATGTGCAAATAAAAGGGTAATCTAGGGTTCCATAGGCAAATTGAGGCGAATAAATTTGAGGGTAAAACTAAAAATCATGCAATCCGTAAATAATCCGATGGTAAGTAAAGATATATAATTAAGGGGCTTTTGAAAGTGGTAGAACTTTTCGTGGTTTGACTCCGGAGGCACCACCACCACTTATTTCTGCCTTATAACGTAGATGTAAGTAGTGTGGTGCTCTGGTCTGAAAGGTGTGGTAAGGGAGATAAACTTATCCTAGACGTTCCAACATAATCTTCAGTGATAGCAAAGCATTTGTGGCTAATCTCAGGTAATCTTATCTGGGGATGTCCAGATAGGTGGCAGTGGCCACTTAGCATCAAGTAGACTGCATACTCGTTTGCTACTTCAATCTTATAAAAAAATAAAATGCGGCCAAGTGCGAGTCGGACTCACAGGTGAAACGTTCCGTAGTATTAATAGTACAAAGTTAAACAGTTTTCCAACTACCAACATAAGTTTGTTTTTTAACCGACTTCCAAAAATGAGGTGGTTTTCAATTCGACTGTATTTTTTTATGTTTGAACCTTCGACACTTTCGACTGGGTGAACCAATTTTGACAATTTTTTTTATTTGCAAGTTGGTGCTTCCGGTGATGTCCCATTTTAATTTGGTTCAATTCTGACAAAGGAATCCATGAGAAAACCACATAAGTCTTAATTTTGCATTTAATGTGTGCGCGACAAATAGACGAATAACACCGTTTCTACCCATCCGATTCTGATGAAACTTAAAATGAACATTAGATATCTAGGATAAAATGATATAATGGAAAATGTGACCTTCTACTACTCAATCCTGATGATGTTCTGCTAGCCAAAACTTATTTATGTTATAATTTATGCTTTCGTGTAAATGTATATTTATAAAGTAATGTTAGTGGCATTATATGAATACATGGATACGTTTATCATCACTAAAAAGCGTGAAAAAAATGTTTTTAACAAAAAATAGAAACCGACTTGTATGGCACAGAAAGGCAAAAAAATAATTTCAATATATGTTGTACATATATAGTGTATAGTACATAGTCTTGAAGTCGGCGCTCAACATATTTTATTAGATTACAAAGACGAGTTTATGTCCTACAAGTATAATATATGAGCGCTCACTTCAGAACTATGTACTGTGTATGAAAGAAACCAACATTTATTTAATTTAAATTTAATTTTTTTGTCCTTCTGTGCCATAGAAATCGGTTTCTATTACTTGTTAATTTTTTTATTGTGTTACTATGAATTACAATGTTACGCTATTCAGTTTTTTGAAAAAGTGCTATATCTCAAAAACTGACAACCGTATCTTATCGAACAAATTTTTGTTGAAAGTTTTCCTTGACATCTACAACATATGTTTTATCTAGTTTTTTCACTTTCTTAGTTTTCTTTTAAGTTAGAAGGGGGGAAGGACACATTTTACCGTTTAGAAAGGACTTATCTCTCAAACAATCGACTTTGAGAAAAAATGGTTTTTAAAACCTCAATATCATTTTTGAAAACCTTTCTATAGACACCGCACACGTTTTTTTTTTTTTTT